>JAFMTC010000178.1:23619-62839 GCA_018845635.1 Nicrophorus orbicollis
CCGGTCAGCTCGTTCTCGGAGAGGGGCGGCAGATCGCTCGGAGGCGGCGGAAGGCTGTCCAGTGATTGGTTGGAGTTGTACAGATCTGGCGGTGGCGGCGGAAGCTGCAACGATTGGCAGTCGGCGCTGATCTCTCCCGTCTCCTCCGGCGGCGGCGGTAGCGATATTATCGAGTCAGTCTACATAAAAAAATCACATAAAACAATCAACAACACCAAATAAACATTATCCTGGTTCGGTGATACCCTGGGATTGGATCCGCTTAAGCATTCTTTTGGTCTCTTTTATATCCGACAGAGTAATTTTAGGAATCTACGGTTAGTGCAAGAGACAAGGTTAGGTTAGCATGCAAGAGAGGAACGTGCAAGAAGTAAAGTATGTACGAACCATGGAGGGCATGTCCACGATGCTAGTCGGGCTGCGGATTGGCGGATGGGAGGAGTCGGGCGAGAACGAATCGCTGCGTTCGCCGAATGGCGACGCCCTTTCCCTCACGGGCGTTCCGCACATTGGACTGGAGTTGCCGCAGAG
The DNA here is from genome assembly GCA_018845635.1 of Nicrophorus orbicollis. Classification (NCBI taxonomy): domain Eukaryota; kingdom Metazoa; phylum Arthropoda; class Insecta; order Coleoptera; family Silphidae; genus Nicrophorus; species Nicrophorus orbicollis. The sequence goes on from JAFMTC010000178.1 coordinate 24,151, forward strand.
GGGCGTGGTGTTGCCGCTCCTATTGCCCATCGATTCGATGGAACCGCGCGACTTGTACGATTGTTGCCTCTTCAGCGTTCCGGAATTTGAGCCGGAATCGTCCGAGTTCGATTTCCTGCGACTGTGTCGTCTCGTCAAAGTTCCTACAGACAGCAAGAAATCATTATTGATTAAACAATTACATTTATTGCAAAAATTACAAATAATAAAAATGAAGAAATACAAAGAAAAGAAAAAATAAAAGACCTATTAACCATAGGTCTTTCTGCCCTATTTAAACGATTATACGACATTTATAAATATCTAACCTGTGTTTGTGTAAGAAACTGGACTCGTTGGTAGAGTTGCATCCACTTCGTCTCTAGTCTCACCAACCTCCTTCAGTTGACGTGTGATACTCGTCAAGGGTAAACTCGGTTTCATCGATGGTTTTCTTTTGATGGTACCTGTAAATAGAATGAACATTAATTTGCATGTTTAATTATGGCTACTAATCAGAATAATTTAATAAGGGTCTTTACAAATCATTGCAAAAGCCTCCACCGAATTTTAATACTAACCCATGGGAAATTCGGAATCGAATGCGTTTTCACAACTAGATGGAGCACCGTCTGACATGCATCCGCTGGAACTGGAGCTGCTGGCCCTGCTTAATCTTCCAGAGCTGATCTCACTCGGCGCCGAAGAGTAAGTTTCACTCTGCGTACCATACCCATCACTCGCTGAATAACTAAATCTAATGAATTAGAACACAGTTGTTATTCGTTTCATGTTTTGAGTATCTTGCAAATTTACCTTTGAGTCGGTGTCGTGACGAGACTGGGAACCGCGATGGAACTGACCGAGCAACTCCTTGCGTGCGCCAGGAGATCCAAATCTTCTTGCGCCAATTCGTCCATAAGACACCTGTAATTGTCCATCAGCTGCTTGCCGTACTTGGCAATCCGAATGCCGACCATCCACTTGTCCAGAGTCTGCTGATCCTCGGCGCATAGGTACTTGATAAACTTCGTGCTCTTTGGCTCCTGGAGTCGCGGATGTTTGATGGCGAAGCAGAAGTCTGTGGGCGCTTTGTATTTCTTCTTCCAGCCCAGGCCGTAGTACATTTGGTTCATGTCGAACGTGGTGAGGCAGACTAGATCTTTGGTGTTCTTCAGCTTCTCCTTGTGCACGTAGTAGAGACCGGATGCTTTAAGAACGAAATAGTATTTCTTCCAGCCCTTCTTCGACTCGGACTTGAGGTAGAGGGGGCCCTCGATTTCGGGAATGTGGAAGGCGCCGGAACGACCCGACGCGAAGAAGTCCTCCAGGAGAAGACTCCTCTGGTGTTCGTCGTACTCTACGATCTGCCTCTTATCGCCGGACCCCAGCAGGAAGCGTTCCGGTTGCGTGAAGAGCACAGTTTTCTCGGGTCTCTCCACGAAGTAGATTTTGTTCTTGGATTCTCGCGTCCACAGCAGGAGGTTCTCGACGAGCAATTCGTGATCCTCGTACGTACGTTCTATTAGAAAAAAGCAAATAATAATGAGAAAAGGAAATCAATTTGCACCTGTGCATTTTTCATGTTTCATGTACGATTCGTATGCTTACCCATGTACAGTTCTGGGATGTGCTCGACCAGCGCCCACTTGGGATCCATTTGCACGTGATTCTTGTCGGCCAGAAGTCTGGTCACGTGATCGCAGGTCATCTTCTCATCGACCAGCAGGGATTTGGCAGAACCGTCCACCGTGAACACCTTCACGAACAGCTTCTGGATGTTCGCCTCTTTGATCTTTTCCATCGCCATCCTGATCTTCTCTGCCTTAACTTTTGTCGCCTCATCCTATCAAACAAAACATTATATCGTAAATATTCAATTAATAATTAATTTTAGAATATAAAATTTCTTTCTACTTTGACAGTAAAGTAAGTTAGAGGAAAACCCTTAATAGTTTCTTTATCAACAATTTCAAAATATGATTCGATAATTTACCTGAATTGGTAATTTTGGTAGTTGCAATGATTGCGGTTTGGATCCGCTTCCGCCACTGCTTGCCGAAGACTCACTGGACAACATGCTGACTGTATCACTGAAAGCAGAATCATTGTCCGGAGAATCGGTCCTTCTGTCCGAATCCGCCTTCATCATGAGCGCTTCGTCTACAGGATTCAACCTCGGTCCCTCCGACGAGGACCTGGTGTGCGTACGGGACAGATGCTGACTCATCTTTTGCGAATCTGAAGCACGAAACATTAATGACGTTAAATAAAAATAACATGAAAAGCGGGATTGGACCAACCTGATTGCCTCTTGACATCTCCGATCTCCTTATCCACCTGCGTCTCCAGAGCGCACAGCTCTCCGAGGATGGCGTCCAGGTCCACCTCGGGTGAATCCTCCAGGTTCGCCATCGAGAACCTGTAACTGTCGATGCGGGGGGCGCCGATCTCCACGTTCGCTCTCAGCAGCTGATTGCTGGAACTGCTCGCATCCAGACCCTGCAGAACGCAAAGAACACAAAAACATAAATAAACAAAGAAAACAGTAAGTGCGAACAGTCGGTTTCGCAGGGGATCAGGAGTGAATGGGCGAGAAGATGAACCGACGGTAGTAGTAGGAGGAGGAGCAGCAAATGAAGTCATTAAATGCATTGATGTAATTGCCGCATGAGCGAGTGAATTCAAAGTGTGTTGAACTCTTTTTATTCCTTCCTTTCATTTGTATTTCCTCTCCTTCTCTGTCGCTCCCACGCGCAACTCACTAGAACCGCTCCCATCGCCACATGCAGAAGCAGCACTAGCAACAGAAGAAGCGCTTGCAAAAAAAATGCGAATTTTCAGTTAATTGGAAAGTTTTTCATTTTGCACGAAATCCCACGTGTCAATTGATAGGAAACGGTTGCACGTGTTTCCTGCTACGCTCTTCGTGAGCCGCTTAATTGTATCGAGCACGTAAACCAATTGAATCTCAACATTCCTTCTTCATATAATATGCAATGAAAATACAGCAAATAGATTAATCATTAAAAAAAGTACCCATCTAGTTGTCTACGTGCCAGACGCTGTTAAACGCGATAAAACGTGACACAATTGCAACGTGAATTAGTTCATTTGAATCTCGCAAGTCATCAAGCATTCCTTTCACACATTTACAGCTCAAATACAATCATTTGAAAGTGCATTAAAACGAAACGAAATAATAAAATGTTAACTATATTATTATTTTTCCATATCTGCATGATATATTTGCTTAATAATTTGTATTAGTACAGAAGGACTATAGTCTTAACAGCAATAAAATTTTGGAAATTTTAGTTTTTATTCATTTTATAGTTTTATTTCGGTTTTGTAGCTGTTGCAATAAATGTTCTTATTATTGTCCTATATAATTTGTTATAATAATATTTATTACAACAATAATTACAAAAAAACTTAATAAGAATTACTAGACTTTCTGGAATTTATTAGAAAACTTGGACCAAAAAGTGTATTAATTAATATTTTATGCTTTATTTTTAGAAGTAAATGCACCTTTGAAATATTCGAACAGATTTAAGTATTCGTTCCAATTGATTGAACACACGATTCCAACTATTGATTTATCTTATTAGTAATTACTATTTTACAAAGTTGATTATATGATGTTTACTCGAGTTGAATACACAATTGTTGCTTATTATTCCTCAGATATGATGAAGTTAACTAGTAAATATTTAACGAAAAAAATGACATAATATTCCAATTGGAAATAGTGTCAAAATTGACAGTAAAATGATTGAGAAGAATGATTAACTCAAAATTTGAGACAATACAAATTTGTTATAAATCGATTAAGTTTACAAAAGAATATAAAATCAACTTTACAAAAGAATAATGACTGTGCAAGTAATGTTAGTTTAAAGTTAAAATCAAATTCAAAATTACGAAGAAATAATAAAATTAATAAACAAAAATAAATGCTTTTTTATTCCGAAGATGTGTCAGAATGATTACAAATAATGACAATACACAAAACCAGTTGACACATTCAATTTGACACATTAATATAAATCTAATAACTTTAATGTTGTTTCGAACAATTAGATGGCGCTAATTACAATTCCACATTTTTTTCAAATTAAAAAGTTACAGCGATTTTCCATACTTCTCATCACAAGTTACGAAAAAAAGATATTTGGTTTATTATTATTGGACCAAAGAGCTATTGATAGATGTCTTTCAGTCTTCCTTAGTTTAACTGATGCAAAACTTGAAATTATTGAAAAATAAAAATTTCAGGCGGAAAGACTAATGGTCGATAGCCATTTCTTTTTTATTAGTATTAATTTTGGTATTATATTCCTAATTATATTTTGTTTTTTTGTCCGGCCATAAATTATATTATATTATTGAAAAATTGCAATTTTTAACAGAATTAAGCAGAAAGTCCTATGGTCAATAGGTCTTTGCAGCAATATAATTGATTTTTATATTGTTTTTTTATTGTATTAAGTTTAATTTTTGTTTTAAATTATTCTTGTTAATAAGAGAAATATTAACAAAAAAAAGACAACACTTTCGTGTACATTTTTACTGTGATAACGGTTTGCTACGAATTATAATTATTATTGTGATGCGGACGTTGAAATGTTTCGTCTGATTCATTTTGGGTTCCGGATTTGTAGGAAATGAGCAATCAATCATCACAAAACCGTGCATTGTCCATGATGTCAAATGCTATTGGTTTGCGGTTTGAGGGAGAGGTTAGTTACACGAAGATGTGATGTGATAAGGATTGATGTATTCTGGCATTGAGGTAAGAGGTGTATCGATTCGGTCAATAGTTTGGAAATTATTGGGGGGACAAACACGGAGCAGTTACGACCGAAAGCGGCGTAATGTCAATAAAATTGTCTGCGGAATGGGAGGGAAGGAAGGAAGGACCTTTCCCCAGAGCCTGCAGCGCAACCCGGGATAAATTATCAATCCAATTTACCTTTCCGAATTTCCATGACTTGAACATGACTGCATTCACCACAGGTTAATTACTATATACATATACAAATACACCTAGGATAGGTCACAATAGCACTAGGATCACCCGCAAAAAAAGAGGAACGTTTAGGTCAATGTTTAACGAACGCACTTCACGTGTTAACGAGGATTACGGTCGTGAGAGTTTGTTGTTGATGTTGTTGCTGTAGCAGCATTGTGAAGAGGTTGCAGGATGCTCCTGAATATTGGATGGACTTGAATGAAGTATTTAATTTTGTCGTGCCGGGGTTGCTGGGAATGCGGAGGCGGCGGTGGCGGTGTGCTAACACGGCCAGCAGCAGCAGCAGCATTTCCCCCCTGACGTCACCGTGTACTGAACCCGGGAATGTGGGCAGCAGGCAGGATGCTACACGCGCGGCACGAGGCCCTCCCGCAGGATCGGCAGGATTCGACTCGGAAACCCGAACGGGCAAAGGCGGCTGTGGAGGAGGCGGCGGCGGCGGCGCCGACATGCAAATTTATGCTAATGATTAAATCAATTGCACCGCCGCCAACCCTCGCCTCGACCCTGCCCCAAGACCCCAAAAAACAGCGTACTCCCTTACACACACACAATCCGACCTTAAAAACGTGCCCCACTTTACAGAATTTCTGTAAATTTTTCATTTGACAATACGCACGATTTTATAATAAACGTCATATGAAACGTCGAAAAAAGAAGGTTTATGTTTAGGGTCAGGGCAGGATTTATGTATAAGTAAAATATGCAGTAGGGACCTCCGAATTTTGATGTTTTTAATGTAAATCTATGAATACTTCATTTTTTTAATTGTTTACACTTGAAATTTCTTTCAGGACAGAATACAATCTGTCCAGTCAAAAGCTTTCAATTCAAATTATAATGTTGAAGGAAATGGAAATGTGTAATGTTCTTCGTTTTCAGTGAATCGAAATGTCATATTAAATTTCTTTCATGACAAAATTAATTAACGGTTGACGATTATTAAACAAAGCATTAGCAACTTTATTTTAGTTTATTTATTATTATCAAGAATATTGATAACTAAATAATTTGAATGTTTTCGTATTTAAATGTGATGTATATTTTGAACTTTTCAAAGATAGTAATAAGAGTATTGGTTCCTATTTTGAGTGTCAATAAATTCATATTCCAAGTATATTTTGAGAATCGAATCCCAATATTCAAGATTTTTCAGGATATTCCTGAGATTAAGGTTCTTGTTTTCCTTGCCAAAAAATAAATATTTATTTTGTATTGTCAACAAAGTTTGTGTAATTGTTAAATATGTATTTTGAAATTGTTTAATTTAATCTTTTGTTAGTTTAATACGGAGAAAATATTCTTTAGAAGTTGATCATATTATATTTTGACATTTTGCGTTTTCATTGATGTTGTTATTTATGAATGGTTGCTATAGTACCGCCTATTGAATAATGTAGTGGGTTGTTCCAAGTGAAATCTGTCAAGTCAATAGCTTTTCTTGCATAATCAAAATATATTGTTGAAGGAAATGGGAAAGCATAAATTATTATGTGAAATGTTAATCGAAATATTATATTAAACATTAAAAAATTGGTTTCCGTTAAAATTAATTGATTTTAAATAAAGGTTTATGTATATATATATAGTTTTGACATTTTACGTTTTCATTGATGTTGCTATTTGTGAATGGTTACTATAGAAACGTCTGTGAAGTAAACTAATGCGTTATTCACAGTGAAACCTGTCCCGTCAATATTCATATTACGGAAATGAAAAGGTCATTATCTGCAAATTAGAAAGTAATGGTTTGCTCCCATGCACATGCAAACAAAACAACAAAAAAAGGGTTGGGTTGTACGTGGTAGTAAGTTGCAGTACGGCTGTGGAGGAGGAGGAGGAGGAATGCGCGGAGGAGGTTGTGTAGGGAAATTTGTGTGTTGGTCAGTGATAATATCGATTGTTCTGCGGGAGTCGTGCGCAATGGATGCGAATCGGAGGCGGAGGCGGCGACTACGACGAAGGGAGAGGTGCAGGCGGAGGATGAGGAGACGGTGGATTTTCTGATCGCATCCAACAACCCTCGAGGGCTTTTCGCATAGAACAGGCGAACAGTAACCGAGGCTGACCTCGATTTTAACGGTCCAAAGGCCCTCAAGCCACGTCGGATTATGTACTCCTTCTTCGCGCGCACCGCAACCTCGGTTTCCCGCTTTGTCCTACTCCGCCCTTTCGACCCAGGCCGTTGTTGAAACAAACACACACACGCAAACAAACAAAATAAAACTAGAGCGACGAAAAAAAAATATAGAAGAGTGGGCGGAAAAATGAGAGAAAAACGGGAATTGGGTCACGCGTCGAGAGCAAAAGGGAGGAATGTGGGAGAAGTAACGGCGCCCCGAGGGGGTGCAAGCGATCCCGTGTTAAGGACAAGGGTTTAAATGAGGCAGCGATTCTAACCGCCTCCCCCCGACGACGACGAGCGCAATTCGTGGCAATAAAGAAATGGGTCACACAGCAACAAGTCTAATACCTCTTTGTTTCAATCTTACCCTAACTACTTGTCATTTACACAATTAAAATATAACAAAGCAATGGATGACAGATAAATGACATTAATAATTTCGTAACTGTCATATAATTTTAGTTGTCAAAATCGACATTTATTTATTTTATATGATAACAATATGTAGAGGAAACATCAATTATGACTTAGGTGGAACTTGTCATTTACTTTATCAAAATACAACAAAAAAGTGGATGATTTCTAATCATCCATTTTGACTAATAAATTATATTAATAATTTCGTAACTTTCCTGTATGTAATACATATGTTAAGATGTCAAATTTAACATTAATAAACATTTTATTTGTCACTATTTTTTTTTACAAATGACAGATAAATGACATTAATAATATCATAACTGTCGAGTGTTATATATGTTAGATGTCAAAATTAACATTTATAAACATTTTAATTGCTATCATTCATTTTTACAGATAACATATAATTGACATTTACAGATGTTTTCTATGATAACAATATGTAGAGGAAATGACAATTATCAGTGGGATGGACCTTGTCATTTACTCTAGCAAATTGGTTGACATTTCTAATCATTGACTTTTACAAATGACAGATAAATGACATTAATGTCACTTCTGTCACAAATTGACAATTAACAAAAAAAAAATGGTTAGGTAATAAAATTGACATTTATTGTTTTCTTTGATGATAATATAAGGAGGAAACGAGAATTTACAGTATAAGAAATTGGATGGAATAAGTAAATCAAATTTGTACGTATTGCGAAATGCTAATGTAATAATTCAATTAACAAAACCAAGTTCGGAATTTAACTGTGATTTGAATAGCGCACTCCGACTAAGTGCAATTAGCAAGTTTTCATAAACGTACGTTCGTTAATTAGTGTGAAATCCAATGATTTCGTCTACGCTGAAGAAGCGTACAAGTTTTAATGTATTTAAACACATAGAATTACGAACCATTACCGACGGACGGCTTTTTTATGTATTTGTTGCTTTTTTTTTGGTGTGTGTGAAAAGCAATTAGGTAGCAATCTGAAATACCGAGATGAATGCACAAAATAATCTCTAATTATGTCTCCGGCATTTCGAGATAATGGCAGAAATTCCTCCTCATAACTATTAATTCGTCTGGAATTAATCCAGAGGCGTATATAAATAGACGACGGCAGCATCGGACTTAACGCTCCGTAGATTTATTATGATTTTTCCGTCTATAAATACGGCCATCTCGGATACTCGAAGAATTCATCCAAGAGAATCCCACATGTAATTCCTTCCATCACCAATGGTTTTCCATTCCTGTAATTGCTGTTGAATTACAGGAAAAACCATCGAGTATTTTTTGGATAAAAAAAGCAGGAAGTGACATTTTTTATCAACTATCACCCTAAATTTAAATTTAAATTATTGCACAAAAAAATAATAAATCATTTTCATAATGCATTTGGTAATAATGGATTCGCAGCTGGAGTTTTTCCTCGAGTTTTCCATTTCCACCGCACGCACTCCTTTTCTCCCTTGCTTAATCTCGTAATCCCCCCGCAGAGGCGCAAGCATAAGAGCGGAAAATGGAAACGCACTCTAAGCTAAAAATCCGGTTTTCCCGAGTACGAACAATAACAAGAGAAATGAGAGAAGAAAAAACGCGAGAGAAGTGTGCAAAAAAATATATGGGAGTCGTAACAAAAGGAAATGATTTAATTTCGTAATGTGATGAAAGTAGAACACTTTTGTGTGCTTTTATTGCCAACATTATATTATAAAATGGATAATACATTCTTTATTTATAAGTTTCTTTTTCAATTAAACATTAGACGTGATATTTGGAAATTAATCAAATGTGGACTGTCGATCCTTGGAATGTTTTTTAATTTGACGTTTCCGAAACTGTCAAATTATACATTTACCAACTTAACTTTATGTCATTGGAAATGTGTTCTTATTTACCACTGTGTGAGATTTATGTATATCGCTCTAAACAATTTCAAAAGATTCCAACAGTTGGTAATTCGTTTTTAAATTTGACGTTTTCGAGAACTGTCAAATTGTAAGTTTGACCACTTTAAATCTACTGACATAGAAAACGTGTTATGCACGACATATGTTAATCGTGAGATTAGATATTCAGTTAAAATATAATTAAAGTAATTTTGAAAGATGACATTTTCGAGAACTGTCAAAATGAAAGTATACCAACTTAAAATCTATCGTGGCAAACGTGTGATTTATTTATATTGTATTAAACAGGTTCTAATTCACAATTTGTAACAGTATTCTTTATTCATCATTCCTTTTTTTAATGAGTTTCCTTTTGTTTTTAAATATGACATTTCCGAGAAACGTCAAAATGAAAGTTTACCAACATAAAACAAAATGTCATTCGAAAACGTGTTTGGTGATTTATATATAAATTGTGGAGTTTGCACTAAGCAACTTCGATAGGTTCCAATTAACAATTCGTAACAACAATATTCATATACCAGTCTTTTTTAATCAAACAATGAGAAATTCAACTAACATCGAAAAGTGGCGTTTCAAAAATTAATTAAGTGTGGAAAGTAGTATTAATCCTTCTTCTTAAAATCCTTGAAATTATTTTTTTGTCTAATTGCCGTTTTAGAGAACTGTCAAATTGACAGTCTACCAACGTACCATATAGTGTCATCGAAAACGTGTTTTGTATGATACATGTGAACAGTGTGATAAGGTGTTCAGATAAAGTAGTGAAAAGTAGTGTTTAAAAAAATTATTAAAAATGGTTAGTTTTCGTCCTTCTTGAAATCTTATTGTAATAACAATTGTAAGTTTACCAACTTAATATTTACTATAATTAAAAATGTCTTATGTGTGACATATGTAAATGGTGTAGATAGCTTGAAGCAACTTACAGTTTACGCCGTTGGTATCTTTTTTTTTGTTATTGGGATTTATTTGCGATTAAAGCATGCACACGTACGTAATTCGAGACCGTTCGTTTGTTTTGTTGCTGCGGTTTGATAAAACTATATACGCTATTCCTTTCTCCCCTTGGGGGCTCAAAGATCGGATCTCTCGGTGCACAGGAGAGTGTGAGAAAGAGATTGTGTGTGAGAGGGAAACAGGAGAACCGCATATGCACGTAAAGTCGCATACATAACGAAATAGACGGCCATTTGTGCATTCGCTCTATTTCTGGCGTAAGACGACGGAGCTGTGCCTCTTTTCCCTCGTGCAATCCATAAAACCGCCGCATCTGCGACAATTATTTATAAACCTTGAAAACGCCACAGGAAGAATAAGAAGAAATAAAAGGAAGAAGAGGCGCCCGGTGGTCAACGAACGCAACCCCGAAACCGTTGCCAACCTCGAAACAAACATAAAAAACAACAACATGCAATATGTACGTACTCATACATATATATCTATATATATGTGTATACAGTGTGTGTATTGAAAGGAACGGTTTTGTGAACTCTGGCAGAGTGCGTGGTTGGGCATAAGCTAGATAGGGCACGACACATCGCAGTTTGGGTTTAATTAATTTAATGTCCGTTTCGTGTGGCTGCGGCGAAACTTCTGATACCAAAACGAATGGAAAAAAAAACACGGAACTTACTGAACAACAAAAAATTATACACAAGACAAAAACAAACGGTTGGCAGAACTGCGAGAGCTTCGTGAAAGTTTCACCGTTACATAAATCATCTCGCTTTGATTCGAATCTGCGAGCGTTGTGCAAAACAACGCACATTTAATTCCATTTGAAAGTGCACGAATTTGATTTAGTATGAGCCATTTCCCATTCGCCGATTCGACAATCTCGACCCTTTTATGTATTTTTGTTCATACCGAGGAGCTCTTTGCTCCAAATGAAATTTACTATTATCGTAGATAGATATGACTAATTTATGACCTTCCATGAAGGGTGCTCACGCTGCATTTCAGATACAAAGATATTTATCACTTTACATTTGAACGAGAACTCAAAATTAAATTAATTGAAATTTTATCCTGTTGAGCTTTTTTTACAATTCACATTTAGCAGCTAAGATTGACAACTATACAAATTGCAAAGATAAATTAGAAAGAAGTTAGTAGAAGTTTTTATCAAGTTGTAGTGCTTTAAGTTATAAACTTTTATGTATTTGAATATAATTTACCATCGTTTTGTCTTTTATAGCGACATCTACAATTCATATTTCACAACTAAGTTTGACAACTTTGCAAATTGCGGATGTACATTTTAATATTGCTTCCGGTCCTAAGTTAACCCAAGTATTAAATACTAAAGTTTTAAGTTTTTTAAAATTATTTTTATTGAGTGATCATTAGAAAGTGAAGAAGTTTCTTATTACGATGCAAAATTTTCATTTTGTTTCATTTTTTACTGCGACATCTACAAATCCCATTTAGCAATTACATTTGACTTAGTTGCAAATTGTGGATTTTTGACTTTACTGTGCTAAAGTCCCAACTCATAATGTAGAGTTAGTAAGAAGACGTTACTTTGACATTGATTTTTGACATAGTTTTAAGTTGGTTAGTTAATGATTTAAATTGTTAGTTCAGTCTGTATTAATAATAGTGCAGACAGAGATTTCTCTTATTTTTGTAAGAGATAGTTAAATACTTTTATTAAGTATAAGTATCGTCGTCGTTGCGAAATTGTGGATATAATTTTTGACATTTCTGATATTTTTGGTATACGCTCATAAATTAGAAGCTGGAGAAGCTTTTATTAAGTTGCCATGTCGCCCCGCATCTCCATAGACAGAAAAGAGAGGAGAAATAAAAAATATAGACGAGGGGAGTAAATTTAGAAGAGTCTATTTGGAAAGGAAGCGCACCTAAAAATAGTGTCTTTATGGGAAGTGAGAGAAGTCTTCTTCTTCGGCGGTCGGCGAAGAAACAGAAGGGAATGGACGGACCCAAGGAGGACGAAGAGAAGGAGGAGTACAAAAACTCAATTCATTGGGAAAAGGACGTAAAAATAACCGTTTACCGGTTATTCTTGGAAAACTCCCCTTCTGAATACCTTCCGTCAACCTCTTGACAGGTCGCCGCGTTGCCACGCTATCTTCAATGAGTCAATGCAATTAATTGAATCCCTTGTTGATGGGGCGAAAGAAATTCGGCAACGTCGTGCTTCGAATAATCTAATAAACGAATGATTCGAATATTATAATTTTCTATTTGGAGAAGCGATTACTAATTCCCAATGTCAAACTATATATTTGTATATGTGTGTGTACTATCTAAATGGATGTTAACGTCGCATGTTCGTTGATAATTAATTCCGTAGAAAATTTTTAATTACGAGCGCCCTAATCTGTACACGATAAGGGCAGAAACAGAAGCATCGCAACAGTCGTTCCGGGTCAGCGCAGCCTTGACCCGAAAAACGCATTTCCAAATTCCATTTAGGGTGCAATTAAGTTAATTAATGAGAATGCGGGCACCCTTCGACACTCCTGCTGAACAATTCGTGCACGAAACGTTTCGAAAACTCTCCAGGAAAAGAAAATGAAAAATAACACACACGGATGATGCAATTCGCGCGGCTTTGCGTAACAATAATCAAAAGCCACATCTGTTCGATGAATGAGTTAAAGTCCAAACTGTTAATAGGGAATACGAGAATAATAATAGCTGTGTCTGTGTTTGTTACGAGTTTGAGCAACGATTGAAGGCGATTTCGGTCGGACGGAATCCAGTACAATCGCACTTCCTGTTTTTCGATAATGCCCTGTCGTAGTTATTTATTTAGTTTTTCGTTATCTCCGGACGCAACTCCAATGCCATTACACGTATCTGCTGAAGGATTTACAATGCATTCGTTACGTGCTACAAATCAAATGCGACCTGGATTTAGGCCAAGAACTGCACTCAGGTGTTATTTGGGTTGCATATTATTTTGCTAATATTGCCCTGTTTATATATTCAATAATAACTTTAACTTCCGTGCTTCACTTAGCTTATGCAATTGTTGTGCCAATCCTTTATGATGTTATACTTTTGTATCGTAACATGTATTTAAGCATTAATTGGGTTTTATTTTTATTGATTTTCATTATTTAATAATGAATTTGTAAAATCACTTTCGTTTTATAGTAACGCCATCTATTTTGTAATTAATTGATATGTCATTGAAGATGTCAATAATAAGTCGACGTCAATCATAGATAATTTGACATCCGATAACATAGCCACGTGTCAATGCAACAAATGACAGTAATGGCGTCCATCAAATGTGACATTGAGTATATGACTCTGAGGTTAACATTCTCATCTGTCATTGATGGGGTGGAGGGTGGTGGATTTTTAATTTCGCAGCGGAAACAGATCGAACCCGATTTCGAGGGGTTGTTAAATTAAGGGTAGCCAGATGAGTCACGATGAGTGCGACAGACGAGGGGTGCGTCGGGACGCTGTGCCACTTCCCTGCATCCCCGATGCACGGACACGACACGAATCGATACAAATGAAACTGAAAATCGTCTGGTTCGAGTACAGCCGGCTGCTCTTAATTCCTGCTTCAGCTTTAATTGATCAATCAACTCAAGGCACGTCCCAAAACAACGGATAGCTATGAACAATCGAGTAAACGAGAGAGCTAAAGATGCGGATTTTCTTGTCGAAGATAGTTCTAATCGCATATGATTTATGTTAGTACACATAATTAGTTCTAATGTATATTTGGTTAGTCTACTTTTTCATTATTTATTTGAACATTTATCAATAGAACTAGAAATAACAGTTTCTGGAAACAATACATTTGATTGAAAATTATAATTTCTAAACGTCATCATAAAATTGACAGCTGCAGATATTATAAATCTGACATAAAAAGATAATTACTAAATATCAAAAAATTGACAACTATGTCAAATAATGGCTATATAAGACAGTGATCATCATTGACATGATAGCTTAAGAAAAAAAATCTGACTTAAAGCTACAAAGAAACGTCAAAAATTTGACAACGATGTCATTTAATAACAATATAAGACTACGATTATCATTGAAATGACAGCTTGAGAAAGAATAAATCTAATTGAAAGCTATAATTTGAAAATGTGTAAAAAAGTACAATCATGTCAAATATGACAATATAAGACTGCGATCAACAAAATGACAGCTTTAAATAGACTAAATCTAATTGAAACGTCATTTTTTGACCACGATGTCCTATATGATAGTAATCATATAACAAAAACGCAAGACTGTACCAATCTATTGAAAAAAAGACAAATAATTGTGATAACAATTATTATACAAATATTTGCGGCTCGTTACTCAATTTCAATCTGTTATCACCGGATGGCGACTGACACACACATACATACAAAGTCATATGACTGGTTTTCCTCGATGCGATTGCAAATAACAATAATAGTCCTTCCGTTTGCAATAAATATCGACGCGCAACGTAAATAAATATTATGAATGTCATCTGGATGTGGTCTGTGGACTATTGCATTTGTGACAGTTCTTGAGTCAGCGATTCCATTGCTCGTCCATCAGAAAATAAAACGTGCGTTCGCACAAAGAAACGCTGTTATCGTATTTGAAATTCCGCGAATTCCGCGCGAACCGCACCATTTCCACATACACTCAAAATTGCAGTGAATTAGTTATACTAAATGAACTAAACAAAAGATTAAAATGAAATGCATCCGTTGAAGAATGGATGATAGTAAATTACACTAATGGACGTGTTATTTTTCTGTAAATTTTGAGTTACTTTGTTTTAAGCATATCTTTTACTACCGTATCAAGCCTATCAAGTTTATCAGGCATAAAGTATTAACATTCTACCGCTCGTTAAAAAGTTTTCCATTAATGATTTCAACCTTGTTCATATTACATAACCATACAAATAAATGAAATAAAGACAACTGTCACCTGTCAATATTTTCTCACTTCAGAAGTGAGAGATACCAACAAAATAATTACTGTATATTAAATTGATTCCATCAATTATTTCGATGTGAATTTTATATAATTAAACAACTAAATCATATTGCAAAGCACATAACCAAAACAAAAACAACTGTCAACATTTTCTAATGTCAAAAGTCATGTATACCAACGAAATAATTTCTAATCGTATTAGGGAAGCTCGTAAACTCAATTACGGACTAATTTTATCGGTTATTTCCTTCTTTGGTTAACGTACTGTTAATGCACATTCTCTGGTTCACCTATGGCCTTCCAGGCTGCGGATCGGAAATTAAATTCTACAACTATTTTCCTATTTAAATTCCGGGCATGAAACCGAATCGAAAGGAAGTGAAAATACGTGAAATCGAAGGGAAACACATCCTATAAATATTAACGAATCGTTTAGCAATAAAATTATTTAAAAAGAAACACACACTCAGAGAGAACTTGGAAATTAATTGATATTAAGTCTAGTAATTAAGATTATTTAATTTGGATGCGATTAAAACTATAATTAAAGTGATAATTGAAAATGATTGATAAGAAAGAAGTTAACAAATTTTGTTCATTTTTTTAAATTAATTAAGTATATTTAATGGTTTAAAAATTAATATAAGATGAAGAAATTATGAAAAAATTGTAGAGAGTAACGACTTCGGCCACATGTGTAAACAATTGAAAACATGTTATGTTGTTTTTATTTAAGTTTGCTTGATTTTATAATTGTGGGAAATTTTGTGGAATTACCTTCGAATTCTTTCGGAAAGACGTTATTTTAAAAGGAACGAGAAACAAATTGTAGAAACAATTTGATATAGGAATTCTTCGTTCATTTCAATGTTTATGTTTTTTTTTTGGATTAAGTGAAGTAAAAATGTTGTATGTTTTCTTGAGGTCACAGTTATGAAAGATGGGTGCATACCGATTCGGTGTCGTAGCCCTCGCATTTGCCATGAATGGGCTCCGAAGATCTTCGTATCCAAGACATGTCTTCGTCGGTTTTAACAACTTAATAATATCAAGGGATGAACACACACTTTGTGGCACATACAACAACAAAAACTTGACGAACTGAGAGATGTAGTCTGTTTCGTATAGATTTACATGGTGTGTTCAGATAGAGAGACAAGCGTTGCTTTCGTCTTGGTAATCCACTCGCAACTAGTAGTCCAAGTCGTGGAGGAGGAAGAGGCGAAGGCGCACTAACAACACCGAGTTTACACGCTGTGAAAACGAAACGAAACTACTACTATCGAATGGTTGTCGGATGGCGGAAGGGAGGAGGGTTTGTACCAACCGTATGAATCAGAGGGAGAGAAAGAGAGAACGTGGCGGAGGGTAGGAAAGGTTCTCGTCTCGGCTCTGTCGCACGCCGGCCATGTGTTGCTTGATATATGTGTGAGCCCTTGGTGAGCGAACAAACTCAAGGAAGAGCAGAGGGTGAGGAGCGGAGGCATGAGCGTTACACACAGGGCCGTGTTTAGAATATATTATTATATCACCATCGGCCGGTCGTGGTTCGTAGTGGTCGAAAGAAAGGAGACGTGGGCGGATGTCGAGGAAGGAAATTCATTGCCGACGCCGACGAGAAAGTCTGTTAAAACCAAACGCAAACAACGGCAAAAGCCAAGTTGTTGTCTTCTCGCGTTTCCAGAAGCTATTAGCTCCGTAACAGGGTTTCCTTAAGACAATCAATACACCTTCAGCAAACGCCATCGATAACTAAAACTAAAAACCAACATTTCATAACAAGATTTATAATAACTTGAATATTACAAAAAAACTCAATTCTAACGTTCCAATTATTAAAGTCCATTATATTCTTTTAAATGTAGAATTATACATTAAATAACAACAATTACTAACTTTTTTCAATATTTTTATATTGTATAAGCAAAAACTCAAGTTTACTAACAGATATTTTATAAATAGAAATGTCACTAGAATGACAGATCTTTTGTTTGAATTAACCAAAAACTCAACTTTACTAACAGATATTTTATGAATAGAAATGTCACTAAAATGACAGATTCTTTGATAGTTAATTCAATAAGCGAACTTAAAACTTATTAAAAAAAAAGAGTTATGAATATTGATGAACATATTAATTTATACAAATTTGACATGTCCACACGCTTCACAGATTGCTTACAAATTACCAACTTAAACATTTATTACGAATTACATATTGACAGCATGTTTTAGAAAAAAAGTAAAATATTGAGAAAAGTTCAATAGTTTTGTGACATTTCTGCCATAATTTAATAACTAATTCGAAAAAATAACTTTAAATAAGAGTAAAAACAAAATAGTTCGTACGTTTTATGACATTTATGTCATTATTTGTTAATTAATTTAAAGCAGTGACAGAACGTCAAATGAACAAAAACATGTATGACTGAAACAGTTTTTTTATATAAGATTTATATCAAAATTTATCAATTATATTGAAAAAGTGACAAAACGTCAAATGGAAAAAATTGCCGTTTTATGTCATAATTTGACAATTAATTTGAAAAGTGACATAAAGTCAAATGAACAAGAAACCTTTACTTTATGTTTCTTTCACAATTTTATCAAATACACATTATCAATGAGGTTTAAAAGTGACATTATGAGTTAAGAGGAAAATTGTATAAAAGTATAAGTTTTTTGACACCCTTCTCATGATTTATAAACACATAAATTATCATTGAAGATAATGAATGTGTTACAAGGTTTATATTATTGTTTTCATCTTGAAATAAACATGCATTAAGAAATAAATAAAATAAATTTTAAATTAATAATCTCTACAGTTATTTATTCAATAATTTGATAGTGCCGATAAATAATCAATTAAAGTGCGATAAAGTTTACAAAACAGTTATAATTATAATTGAAATTGATTTAATTTTACTCTAAAATTAAAGAAAAAAAAACGAGTTTCTGTATCGAAATATTCCACGTAACACAAAATTATCAATTCAAACGCATTAGATATTACGTATTTATCTGTTTGTTAATTAAATAATAATATAAAATGATAATAGAATGCATTGTATATGAAAATAATTGTTTCAGTATAGAAACTTGAAATGTTTTATATAATAAGTAAATATCAATTAAAACGAATTAGTTATTACATATTTATCTATTTGTAATTATAATTATAATTATAATTCAATGCATTACATAAAAATTATTGATTTAAGGACAGATAATAGACATAATTATCTATGGAAACGCACTAAATGTTACTTATTTATATAATTATTAATAAAATATAATTATATAATTCAATGCAAAAATAATTGATTTATAGACGAAAATGGAACTTTTCATTAGTAAAAATGCAATACTTTTTACATTTACTTATTAACTAATTAAGTAATAACGGTTCCTTCATGACGATTCACACCTTTTGCAGTAAACACCAAACTCTCTGAAGAACAGAATTGTAACGAAAATGTAAACGTTGTTAATTAATCTATTTAACAAATAAATCTTTGAGCAAAAGTTGACTGAAAATACATTGGAATTGTACGAAATTCCACTAGAAAAATGATAATTATAGAGAAATTGAAAACTCTATATACACCCATACCTCGCTTTACGGCCTAGATACGTTACAGGAAACTTGACCGCAAAGCGAAAAGCCGTATAAGGAATCAATTATTGCGCTTGCGCAAGATTGACAACATGTAGATGAATCGACATGGAAAAAAAGTTTTTTGCCGTTATAGCGAAACATTTTAGGCCGTAAATCGAAAACGTGCCTTAATTGAAGAGGGCCGTTGTAGCGAAATGCCGTATAAAGAGCGGCCGTATAGCGAGGTATGGGTGTATTTATAATTTTTATATTGGATTGTTCAATCATGAAACTACTGTTAAAACCTAAGCGGAATTATTATACTTGTAATAGTTAACAGAACAATTAACAATAGTTAAATTGTATTGTAACTTTAAAATACTGTTATTTGGTATTTGGTTGAGAATTTCGCGCCGTTAAGACAACAATTAAAAACAGTTAAATTGTATTGTAACTTTAGAATTGTGTTATTTGCGAGTCCATTGGAATTTGACCGAAAGAGATTTTTGCGTCTGTAATGAAAATCGAACGCGCAGTATAAATCTTTGTAAAACCATCAATGTCCGAACACGAGTCAGCGAAATTTGCATTCGATTCGTATGGAACTTTACGACGCAGTAAATTGAAATATACTCAATGATAGTTGACTAATAAAACTGATCCAGTTAAGTTTCAGTATTTCATTAATTAATTAGACGACTGAGAAAGATGATCCAGTAAAGTTTCAGTATTTGCTTTTGTACAGTTTCGGCTGGTCCTGTCCTGCACATTTTTTCAGGAGGAGCGGAGTACTTGAATGAGTGTATCGAAAGCTGTGAAAAAATAGAAGAGAAGATGAAAGGGGGTTGTTAAACGAAGAATGGTGAACGAACGGTGCCGTGAAATGAAGAATGGAAGAGAAGAGAGGGGTCGAAAGAAGATGAAATTTGAGTCATCTTTCGAAAGGCCAACGATATCAGCCTAAGCGAAGAGGCGAGAAGGAATTCCAGAAATGCTTAATCTCCTAATATTCGTTTGGAAAATTGGAAAACTGTACACGTTGATGATTTATTCTTGAGTGTAAATGGATAAAACAAAGAGAAATCGTATCGCGTTTATCATGAACATCATCGAAAGGTTACTTCGTCCCGAACGATACTCTGTAACCTTTCGCAGAGCGCATGGAAATATTACCGGAACAGTTGGCAACAAGGTGGAAACGTCAATAAACCGGTGACCACTTTGTTGTTGTTGTTTGTTATTGCACTTTATGGATAGACGCGTAATGAAATTCCCCATTGTTCGCTAAAACCCTTTATGGTCGCTACAACAACGAAAACAAAACAAAACAAAAAGCGCGCGAAAATGAAACAAAATAACTCTCGCATACCTTGAATCTCCTAGCAACGTGAAATTAAATCATAAGCACCAGAAACTATCACTATCACTATCACTGTCACTAAACTTAGTTACTAACTAACTAACTATGCTAGTAGTTGCGGGGAAAGTCACGCGCGCGGATTGATAAACTATTTATCTATCTACGAATGAACGGTGGTGAGAGAGACGGGTAGATGGACGTAATGCACACACAGATACACGACGGAACAGAACATGGTCATGACTGGAAGATAACATTCTATTGCTGGTATGTTTACGTTGGGAGCGCGATAAGCTACACAAATTTGTGTTTAATAACGAGCCCACGGTAACATTCCATAAACATCGAAGTTATATCATCACCCGAATCCAATATAAAATTAATAAAAATTTCAATTACAGTAATCACCACAATCTCATCCAATTAAAAATTAGTATCAGTTCAATTACAATTTTGGATTTTCTTATTGGTCCATTTCAATGATTATTGATTTCTACTATTTATTGACTTTATATTTTTTTTGGTGTGTCTATTTGCAACGATATTTGCAATCCATGGGAATATTCAGCTGTTTGGATCTGTTGTCCATTAATAATCAATCCCTTGATTTTTGGAATCCATGACCTTAATCTAGAAGCACTGAAAGAGACCACAAAATCCTGTGTTGCATCTGCATCTCGAATCGAAGACCTCAGAATGTAGACAGGCGACTCTAACCATACGGCTATGAGTCGCCTATTGTCTACATTGACTGTTATTTCAGTGACAACAAATAATATTAATGTAAATTGAGTTAACCTAAAAAAATTACATTTTATTGAAATGTCTGTATTGACAGTTATTTTTGTCATTAAAAAAATGTAATAAAATTACGTTAATGCTTTTGGACATTTTATTTAAACGTCAGAAATGTCATTAAAATGACATAATCTTTGATATTTGAGTCAAAATTGCATGTTGTTTTGTGTCTAAAAACAAAATTGACTAAACGCAAAATTTGGCATTTATTGATATGTCAGTATTGACAGTTATATTTGTGATTTAAAAAAATGGTAATAAAATTTCGTGAATCCATAAGATTTTATTGAAATGTCAGAAATGTTACTAAAATGACAATAGTTTATCCCACGATTCACCCAAAAAAAGATCAAGATTTTACTCATTGCATTGAAGCTTTAAAAGATTGACATTTTATTTAAACGTCAGAAATGTCACTAAAATAACAAAATGGTTGATTGTTAATTCAATGTTGATCAAAGTATTAATTTCAATACTGGAAGTTGTTTTTCGTGTTTAAAAATATTGTTAAAATCAAAATAGTGTTATTTAAAGAAAATATCTAAATTTGACATTTAATAAAAACGTTAGACATGTCAGTATTAACAATTGTAATAATTGTGAATAAAAATATTGTTAATGAAATTACGTAAACTCAACCAAAAAAAAACACCAAGATTGACATTGCATTTAAATGTCAAAAATGACACTACGATAACAGAATAGTTGATAGTGACAAATGACAAATTGTTAATTCACCCTAACAAAAAAAATCATGTCAAGTTTAAAAATAGTGTCATAAAATCTGTTAATTTTAAGAGAAAGTTGAAAAATAATTAACGACGAAAATTTCAAAAACTACTTGCATTTGCATAACAAGTAATTAAGTCTAATTACGCATTTGCATGAAATCTAATTTAACGGATGAAATTTACAATTTAAATTTGATTCCATACAATCGACTATCTGAAAAATCTAAGATCTAAAACACCCAAAAATTAATACGTGTATTCTTACGTGTTTTAACAGATTGTCACGTTTCTCTTATCGAAAATGAATATTAAATTAACTATTAATGACAAAGTTCTTTGAAAACTACAAATTTGCATAAATAGTAATTACATCTAATTAAGTATTAATTATTTTTATTTAAACTTCTTTATTGCTCCACATTGGGGCAAAGCGTTTGAATTTGTTAAAAATTTAAAATGTGTACAGTTATTGATAAAAAATTGAAATTACACAATGTGTTTCCTTTTATACCTGCGAAAACAATCGTGTTTCGACCAGTTTTGTATGCTTGGTGCAAGGCGTAAAAATGAGATTTTGCAGGTTGAGTCCATTTGGCACAAAGAAATAAATATGTTCTTATACGAAACCTGGGACGTTTCAGGTAGTCCACGCTGACCAACTTATGAAAAATTAAAATTTTAGAACAAACAAAAGTATAGAAATTAAGGCAATTAAATGAATACGTTTCTTTATGAACTTTTCGCAAAAAAATAAAATATGTAGGTAGAAAGACATTGGTCGTTAGACCTTTGGCAAACTTGGACCAGTCTTTACTGGTGTTGTTGAAACAATAAGATATAGAAGAAAATTTTGCAATTAAGCCAATTAATATATCTCTTTATGAGAATCATAACAATGAGCACTAATTGTAAGTGATTCGCTCATCTGCAAAGATAAGCGAATTTTACACGATAACTGCAGCACAATAGGTTCAATAGAAAACGGAACATATAAATATGCAATTGTAATCGGACGAGTGAGTGCCATTGTTCCCTCCCGTTCTTCATTCTTGATAAATCCGTGCATTCCATTGAAGAGACTGCACGGAATGTTTGCTTAAAGAACGCAAAAAAAACAAACTTGCGGAGACCGCCCAGATTCGGGATTTAGAAAATGGCGAAGAGCAATTTTCGTGTTGGAATTCACGTTTCGAGCGTTCAACATAATTGTTGCGCAACAATTTATTGAAATGTTATTGATTTCTCTCCATTGGAGTAGTATTGATTATCCTGTCACTTTAATTTCTTTTCGTGACTGTAACGAATATTGATACATTTCAAAGAATGAAATGAGAAATCTCTAAATCTTTGTAATGGAACGTGGAAAATCGGCTTAGAAACAAGATTTCCTTGGCTTGTGACATTTCAAAAAAAAGTCTTCGTCACAGTTTATGTTAATTTCATTTTCAACCTTACAACTAACGTTCCGCAAGACCGGCTCTCGGCGCCAATAATACACATAAAACGTGTGTTTGTATACATCTGTATAATAAAATAATAAATTGAAACAAAAAACATGTATTCATGTTAATGTTAATCAATTTACGTAATTTCGTGGTGAAAATGTATGGGAATAATTATAGTTTCCTTGAAATTATGTATTAGTTTGTTATAAAATTTTTGTAAATTTCGTTTAAATTTTATTATTTTCTTGTTGTAATTATACTTTTAGTCCCAATATATATTGTTTAATACTTATCTAGTTTATTGACTTAATTATATTCATTAAAGAAAGCTAAAAATTAGAAAAAAAAAGATTTGTTTAAATAACTATAAAACGCTATTTAAAGAAAGTGGTAACTACTTTGTATAATTTCGAATTGTTTCAAATTTGAAGTTCACTTTTAGAAACTGTTACTGAATCTTTTGAATAAATCAATAAAATGAATTAAAATAGGCGAAAAGACCAATGGTCGATAGCCCCTTGGCTTTTTCTTTTTATATTATTATTATGTTTGGTTTTATGTTTAGCATTATATTTTGTCTTATAACTGGCCAATAAATTATATTATATTTGAATTAAATTATTTATAATATTATCAATTTCTTGTTGAATTTTTACTTAAAACAAATACGTTTTTCAGATTTGAGGAAAATCTTAAATATTATATGTCAAATTTGAAGTTAACTTGTCAAAATGGTTACGGAATCTATAAAATTTTATTAATTTCTTGTTGTCATTATTCTGATAATAAATACGTTTTTTAAAAAAAATATAAAGTAAAATGATAAATATTATCAAACGTCAAATTTGACGTTGACTTGTCAAAATTGTTACTCCAACTATGGAATTAATCGATACATTTGATACTTGTTAAAAGATTCTAATTCGAAATTGTGGTTTGTTTAAATATGGAAGAGGTAACCTCGATATCGCATTTGACAGGTCCTGTTTGACAGTTTAGGAGCGTTCGCTTTTAACTCTTTAGGAATGTCGAGCGGTTCGTGGAATCGAGATGCGCGCATTGTTATCAAAACAACAATGAGAAGCGACGACGGAGAAGTCAAGGAGTTACATAACGGCGTTACTAAATATAGTCGTTCTTTTTAAATATATACGTATATTGCATTTGGTTGCTCTCCGCTTCATCTCCTCCTTCTCGACCACGCCGTGACACAGATACAGAAGACCAACGTTCTTTTTTCCGAATCCGTTTGAATCTCGCCGAACGACTGATTGTACAGATTGTTATCGATTTAAAGGACTGACCGTTCTGGATTTGGACTGATGATGTCCCGTCCTTCTGTCGGTGTCGAGGCTGAAGCGCTTCTGCAAGAAATCACGACCTCCGGATCCTCCTGGAATGTCGTCTTGCCTCCTCGCCGGCAATTTGACCTGCCTATTGTGCACGTTGACCACCCTGTAGTGGTCGTTCTCATCGACGATTCGCGCCCTGAAGCTGCCGCCGCAGAACATCTTTAACTTTGGATGGACACCACAGATGAATTCACTTCAAACCGACATCACTCGCAGTGATTTTCGTGGGGCGAACGAAAGAATGTTTTTCAGCTCTCGCGTCCTCTCCGACGGCGGACAGACAAAGACTGCGTGGACTCGAAAATTCTTGACCATGTGAGAGAGTGTGTTGCGAGTTTGTGGCATGCATCAAGCGGCAAACCCGACCAACGATCGTGCTGGTATTGAACAGAGCGCACCTTTCGTGGTGATGGAAAAAGACGAAAACCAGTCGCGGTGAGAGATGGCAGAAGGGCAGGTGCTGCAGGAGGAAAGGAGACGGCGACAAGAAAATCAATGCGATCCCTCCTCTCTCTTTCGCCGATTGCCTCGCTTAATTTACCTCGAGCCAGGTAAAAATGCCGTGTGTTTTTGAGCGGCAGGGAGTCGCAGGGAGAGAGGAGACGAAACCAAATGCGAATGCCTCGCTCTTGTTGTTGCTGTTGCAAGATGAAAAGAACTGCTGCTGCTGATGGTGGTGGTTGTTATGGAAGAACGAGAGAGAGAAAGAGGTACGACGTAGGTACCGGCACCGAAGACGAGAGCAGATGCCGGAAAGAATTACATTTTATTTACATCTGATTATTATTCGCAGCCTACAGTTTTTCCAGAGATTATCTTCGCAAACAACCACACATCTCGCTTACACATGTCTGAAGCATTAATCTGTCCTACATTCGTATAAATGACCTAAAACCACTACACAAATGTCATCGTATTTGACGTTCGTATCTGTCATTCGATACGCCATCTACAATCCACTGTGAAACCAATATAAAGACACGACACGTAACTTAATTAAAGCATTATTTTTCATATTTTCGGATTTCCTGTAATTTACAGTCAAAGTTAACGAAATTGTTTTTAAGCCTTGTCTTTACAAATATTTTGTTTTCACCACAAGCGACACAATTGAAAATAAATGTTCTCATTAAAACTAAATAATCAACATACTATTTGCCATTTTTGTAATTATTACGAATTACCAGTAATCAAATTTGAAAAATAGTTTTTAGCCTCGAAAAATTGAGTACAATTATAATTAAGACCACCAATTAAAGCGAAAATAATAAACCAATCGTCAATTACGTATTTTCTGTAATTTACTTACAGAATATTTTTTCAAGTGTCTTCACAAACCAATAATTTTCTCGTTAACTAAAAACGACACAATTGTAAATAAGCATTCTATTTAAAGATAAATATTCAATAGTTGCAATAGTTTAACTGTAATATTTGCAACTTTTTAGGTTTTCTTGTAATTTAAGGTTAAAGTTAACAAAAATGTTTTAACTTTCAAAAAATCTAGTGTCAATCATTCAATTTCTCGGTAACAATTATAAATAAATAATATGTTTTATAAATCATGAATTTTCTTGATGACTACAAACGACACAATAGTAAATAATACCGCACCCATACCGCGCTTTACGGCCTAGATATGTTCCACGAACTTGGCCGCAAAGCGAAGAGCCGTATAAGGAATCAATTATTGCGCTTGCGCAAGATTGGCAACATGTAGATAAATCGACATCGAAAAAAAGTTTTTTGGCCGTTATAGCGAAACATTTTAGGCCTTAAATCGAAAACGTGCCTTAATTGAAGAGGGCCGTTATTGCGAAATTCCGTATAAAGAGCGGCCGTTTAGCGAGGTATGGGTGTATACAAATAAAAGCTAAAAATCAAGCTTTCCAGCGTACTGTTTGCCAAATTTGTAATTATTACAGATTTCCTGAAATTTTCAATCAAAATTGGTACAATACCTATTAATTGGAAAAAAAAATGACAGCAATTGAAAAGGTGTTGGTTACCTCGTTCCGTATTCAACGAGCGTTCATTCAAATGCAAGCGCGAAGTAATTACGAAACGCGCACATCTTTTCAGCTTTGTTATGTGTGCATTGCGTTGTTTAATCAAGCCGAAGTAATTATATGGCGTTTGATGTGGGTCGCCGGGGCCAACAAACCCGAAAAATAAAGCGTTAATTACGCTTTATCTGGTAGTCATTTTACGTACGGGCAAACGAACACACGTTAAAAGCATATTCGATTTCCGGACGAATTTCATAAAGAAAATTCACAAATCGAATCGACTTTCCAATAAGTACCAAATGAAATGTTTTGCAAATTGAATGACAGCTTTCAGCTTTGACAAACGAGCCGAGTCCATTGTTTAGGAAACAATTGAAATGTTTCGATTGTTTCCGGACGTTCTGTTTTTATATTCGATAAATTTATTATTAATGCACGTTGCTTGTTGTGCAATGGAATTGGCGATACGCGTTATTTCAATTACTCTGAAATCTTTACGATTTATTTGATTATTGTATTCTTGATGAAAAAGAAACAAGTTAGCAAAAGTTGATGGACTTAGTTTAATACCTAAATTAAGAACAAACCGCCAACGAAAACGAACTTTTGAAGAACTGTCAAATTAAAAAAAAAGGCATAATGACCTTGAACAATAGTCCTTTCGTACAATTTGTTGCTAATAAAGATATTTAATAATAATAATATTGTCGGGCATTGAATTTGTATGTTTTTGTAGTTGTTGTTGTAATAAATTTCACTTTATTAATTAAAAAAAATGAATATTTCATGCAAAGTGAACGGAATTGAAACAAAACATAAACTAATGTAAAATGCATACAGCCTGAAGCAAAATCTTTTGTTTCGTTGTACGTGGAACTTGTGGTGAATGGAGGACAACGTTATAAAGTTGGAAAATAATGGATGTCGGGTGAGTTACGTGAATACGAAAATGGAAATGCATATGCGTCGCAGCAGCAGTTTCTTCTATTCGGAGATCCTTCTATTTCCCATCCTCCTCCTCCTCTTTGTGCGGCCGGTAAACGAATGATGGATGAAAAAACGTTGAAATGGATTTATGTAGTTGTAAATGTTCTGTGGCCAAGATGGATGATGAGCCGCACGAGTGGAATATGGTAATTTTTATTGTTTCTAACGACGAAACTAACAGTGCGTGGGCGACCCGAAACCCGTTTTATACACGATTTATTTACATTTACTCTGTATTTTTTATATTCCTCCACCTCTTCTCTATTTGTTTAACAGGATTTTCATACAATTTTCGGCTGACGCAGTGAATTATGTTTCATTTAGCAATATTTCAGTTATTTTTACGAGACAGAAAAACAAGATTTAAACACCTAGTAACATGTTTTATTTGTATTATTTAGCATTTTTATTAAATAAATATATTAGATACGTTCCACGAAACTTGGCCGCAAAGCGAAAAGCCGTATAACGAATCAATTATTGCGCTTGCGCAAGATTGGCTACATATAGGTATATAAAAAAGTTTTTTTGCCGTTATAGAGAAACATTTTAGGCCGTAGATCGAAAACGTGCCTTAATTGAAGATGGCCGTTATAGCGAAATGCCGTATAAAGAGCGGCCGTATAGCGAGGTATGAGTGTACATATTTTTCAACTAGAATCAATTGAACATTTTTCATTTAGTAATAATGAATACATTAAAATGCATAATTATTACAAAATGAAAAATAAATCTGTTTCTTTGTGACTGGTAACGAATAGTACTTTGAAAAGCCTAATTACTTAACTGATTACAATGCTACCGAAAATGACACTGGATTTTTCGAAACTTACAAAATATTTTGTCAACTTTGATCTTAAATTACAGGAAAACCATGATGGTTACACATATGTCAAATAGCACATCGGAAAGACTGATTATTAAGCTTCAATCTGAATGTTTATTTACTATTGTGTCGTTTGTAATTCATGTTTTGTAAACACACTCTATGTTATAAAACTTAAAGGATATTTTTCAACTTTGATCTTAAATTACAAGAAAACCGCGATAGTTACAAATATTGAAAGTAGCACATTAGAAAAACTGATTATTTAACTTTAATTTAAATGCATATTTACCATTATCTCGTTTGTAGTTATTGAGAAAATTAATGATTTGTGTAGACATTTTAATAATAATCAATTATTATTATTGTAATAACAATCACAAAGAAATTGATAAAATCGTTTTATGTAATAAAAATTGTTGTCAATTGGGTAACATTTATAACAATTATTATTTTTGTATTATTATTCATAAAGTATTCTTTGTTCAAGTATAATGTTGCATTAAGGAAACGTAACAATAATTAAAAGTGCATTAGTTTCCCACAGCAATGATTCAACAACACGTACATATTGCATAGCAACTGAACGTTCTTGCAATTGTCTTGAGTTACGTGCAACCATGAAATTATCTATTCGTTATAAAAACTGACTTACATTTCTTATTTAACTTATACACAATACATTATTAATTTATGAATTAATTAATTAAAATAATTTCAAATACAAACATATTCAATAAAATAATGTAATTAATTAATAGTATTAAAAAAGAAAGACATTTTGTTTA
The DNA here is from genome assembly GCA_018845635.1 of Nicrophorus orbicollis. Taxonomy (NCBI): domain Eukaryota; kingdom Metazoa; phylum Arthropoda; class Insecta; order Coleoptera; family Silphidae; genus Nicrophorus; species Nicrophorus orbicollis. The sequence goes on from JAFMTC010000178.1 coordinate 53,449, forward strand.
CCACTATTAATTAAGTAGCAACGATTTAATTAAGTAATCACCATTGCAACAATGCAGTAATGTGTGAGTTTTGCTTTTCGTTTCATTTCAATGTTTGTTGAAACATTTAATTTATATAAAATACAATGCATTATTTTTTGATAATTTCAATAGAAACATATTCGATAAAGTAATTAAATATCGTTTTTTTTAAATTAAAAAAATTTCGATTATTACTACTAATTAGATTTAAGAAAAAATGATTGAATAATTAATCAAATCGCCATAACAAGAACACTGTAACTTGCAAAAATAACTTAAGATATTTTTTTTATAATTCTCAGTAGAAAATGTATAAATTTACTTACTTTTTTCAATGAATTATTATGTAGTTTTGAGTTAAGTTTCAAGAACATTTTGAATACTAAACAAAATTGATTGAATTCATAAAACAAAGACCTATTAATATGAATTTATTATTCAAATCACTGTAGAAACAATACAGTATATGCGAGATTAGTTTGGAAACAAAAAATAAATGAAAATTGAAGTAAAAGTCAGAAATAAATCACACAGTAGCAACAATGTGTTGCTAAGCAATGTTGTTTTAATGTATAAACAGTTGAAGCTTTTTATTAGAATTCCCAGTAAATGTGACTTATGTTTCGCGGCAATTATTTTTACGAGTTCTAATGGTTATACAATCGATGGTCATTCAAGAAAGTTTGTTTTGTTCGTCTGTGCAGAGTAGCAAGAGCATTGCTCATAATGAGAGGAGGGCGGACGAGAAGTGCACGTGCCCTTTTTTTTGTGTGTATCCATAGTTAATTGTTTAGATTTTCGGAAGGGCAGCTGCGTATCAAAGCGAACCCTGCCCATCAGACCGTACCATATGGACACCGGACACCGAAAATGGTCTGCCCCATCTGGTTGGTACCTAGAACGAAGACGAATTACGGCCACAGAAACTATTTAAGTTTTGATTAACTCCTGCCACGTAATCTTTACGCCTTACATGCCCGGGACAGCTGACAGTCGAAAAAGCAAAGGGAAGAAGAAAAAAACGGCGAACCGGAGAAACTCGTAATAAGAGGAAGCGCGTTGCGTAAAAAAACCAACAAAATTTAAGAAGATTTCTGATTTCCGTGGCACCTGCCGCAGGTGTCCGAACTTTTGCGTGCGAATAAAAAAAATCCGAGTTGCCTGCCCGATTTACTTCTTCTTCGTTGTTCTTTTTCTTGCATTTGTTTTCTTTTACGTTTTGGATTCGTGCCAACAATTGCGTTGGGATTTTCGCTATTTAAAAAGCGAAAGTTGGTAATGGACAAAGACACAGTGGTAATAACAAACAGTAGTGGATTTAGTTCATTTGTCATGAATTCTAAAACAAAAATTTAAGTCTTAGAAAACTGTCAATTTTGATAGATAATATTACCCATGGTACTATTTGTAAAAATACAACTTTGTTAATTCTAGAATATAAAAGTTTGATAAGAATCCATCACTGACAGCAAATGAGAGAATAAATATTATGATGGTGCCCACAAACAGTAGGGGTCAAAAGTTTTGCTTAAATGTTTTAGAATATAAACGATTCAACAATATGAAAACTGTTGCTCCAATCAAAATTATGAATTAACTTAATTGAATAACACATCAAATTTGACATATGATTTTTTTTTGTTTATAGTTGTCAATTCGAATTTGTTAATGATAATGCTTTTAAATGTTGGTCGCATTTTGTTTTAAATGCTTTATAATCTAAATGATTCAAGTTAAAAGTATGAAAACTATTGCTCCAATCAATCGTAATTATCAATTAAATAATGCACACAAACTGCATGAAATAAGTAAAAATATTACGTTAAAAACCATATTCTATAAGATGACTTACTGTCAGAGTTTGACAGATGTCAAAGTTTGACAGATGTCAAAGTTAGCATTTTCATACAATAGAACAAAAAAATAAGTATATATAATTAGTTGTAGTTATGATTGAGAAAAGCTAAACTGGAAATGAAGAATGATAGAATAAATATTGTATTGAGAGTGAGGATCACCGAAAATAACGGATTTGAGTCATCATAGATGACGCGTTTGCTCCATCTGCTTTACTTTCAATGACGCTCCGTCCTCTCGCCTTCCTCTCCTTCACCACACTCCAGATCTCACACTCTTCCCCATTTTTTTCATCTCATTTGCTTTCGCTTTTCCTCGTGCGAGTGATTTACGGAGCAGGAGGCGCCAACCCGATTGTTCGCAGTTGTTTTTTCCCCATTGTTTTTGCTGTCGTTTCTTCGATCCTATCCCGGTGGGATCATTAGGCCGGGTTATTGGTTTCCAATCGATAATAGCGACTCCGTTAATCCGACACCGAATTCCGATGATCCACTTTCGATGTTTGCGCAAACGATGCCAGACGCTAAAAATTGATACAGGATACACGTGATAAAGATAAGTCTGATTATCCGACTCTGTGTCTCCGACAATTCGCTGCTCTAATCGCCCGGACGATTCCGAAAAGCGACTTGCTTGATCCAGGTCAGTTTTGGAAACGTCATGTGGTGATATCTTAACGGACTCGTTTGTGTAACCACATCAATTACATGGCGCTCCTCTATCTTCGCCTCAAGACTTCTAGAACTGGTCCAGCTGCTCCAATCAAAATTCTTAATTAACAATTAAATATGAAAATCTAGTTCATTATAACAAAGACCACAAACTGCTTGTCAAATTTGACAGATGTCATTTTTTGTTTATGGTTGTCAATTGGAATACCTTGATCAGATATTGGTAACATTTTGCTTTAAATTAACTGCATATCATATTTAACATATTTTTGTATAGTAGACAATTCGTATTTATCAGAAAATTATATTGCATTCAAATGTTGCATTATTTTGTTTTAAATGCTTTATAATCTAAATGATTCAAGTTGAAAGTATGAAAACTATTCCTCCAATCAATATTCGTAATTATCAATTAAATAATGCACACAAACTGCATGCCCAATTTGTCAAATGTCATTTTTTGTTCACAGCTGTCAATGCGTATTTGTTAGGTGATGATGACGAGTTCACATTTTGTGTTAGATGTTTTATAATCTAAATGATTCAAATTAAAAATATGCAACAAGTTAAAATATTACAATATACGATAACATTAAACTTTTACTTGTCAAAGTTTGACGTATGTCAAAGTAAGCATTTTCAAGTTGTTCGGAAACAAATGCGTAAGCCAAATAAAAGAGTTTAACAAAAATAAGGAAAAGCAATGAAACAAAAAAATAAGTAAATGCATAATGTATTGTATTTACTTGATTATGCATTCAAAATAACAATAAAAAAGATCATATTACGTTAAAAACAATATTTGACAATATTAAACTTTTACTTGTCAAAGTTTGACGTAAGTCAAAATGAGCATTTTCAGGTTGTACACAAACAAATGCGGAAGCCAAATAAGAGTTTGATAGAAAGAAGTAGAAAACATGAAATAATAAAAAATGAGAAAATGTATAATGAATTGCATCTACTTGATTATGCATTCAAAATAACCACAAAAAATAGATTGATTAGAAATCAATGAGGGTTTAATTGCAACATTTGAGAACATGCTGTAATTGAAAACCGTCGTTTGGTTTTCATGCGAAACGTGAAATAGTCATAAGAAAATTTAAAGAAAAAACGTATACATTTACATAAGCATTCAAATTTACATATTTATATGTATGTATATAAAGAAAAAAACAATTGAAACAAACTACGCAAGGTGACAAGGCGACTTTAGATTCTTATCTAATTACACGGATATCTCATTACGTCTCTCGTAATAATCCTATGGGTGCATGTATCTTTATATTTATTTTGTTGTCTGTTTGTGCGGTTAATTCGTTTTTTGCGTTTCGTGTTTTGGTTTAAATAATATTTTCAATTAGGTCTTCTCGTCGGAGAGAAGAGCAGGTGATGGAAGGAGGCAGGTCTGATATCTCCGGCGCAAGGTGCAACCGAAGGAAAACAGGCAGATGTTCGGACACGTGTGCCCTCTTGGATCTCTGCTTAAAATCCATACGGAAAAATAAACGAAAACGGCAGATAAAAGAGAGAGAGACTATTTTAAAGTCGACCGAAAAAGCTGTTCATCTCGAAGAATGAACGAGATGATTGGGTCTAATAGAAACCTCTACAACTTATTATTACATAGACTTGCATTGGAAAATTGATGATGGAAATTGTAATTGTTGCATCAAGATTATTACTACATTTTTTTTTTGATATTTCGATATTAATAATTCGATTTCATAGTTTTCGGGGCTTGTCGAATCGCAAGCAAACGATTTTTAATTGAACCAATCGCCGGGCGTGGAATCGAATAGTTACGCTTCGTGATTGGTCCGTTTCAAGGCCTCGCCACGAATTCCTGCATTTGACTTTTTCTTCTAGTAATGCATACATATACATCTGTCAACACACTCTTAATGCACGTCTCGCCTCTTAATTATCCAAATGACAGATCCGAAACATTTGCGCATTTTCCTGTCAAAGCTGTCAAAATCTCGAGGGCTTAGGAAGAAAGGAACTGATGCGAAAATAATGACAATCGAATTGTGATGCGGCTCCTTCCCTTAATCCGCAAGTGATCGAATCCAGATGCGAAGAGGAGAGGAGAGGAGAGGTTAATCGAAAAGTTCGTTTTGTGTTAACTCTTTTTACATGAAGCAGACGCGGATGAAATGATAAAATCCGCGGATTAGCAAATGAATACGACGTCGTGTCAATCAGAGCTGCTGACTCATGGCGTAAGCGGGAAAAATACGTGGATTCTTTGAATTCCATAACCGCTATTAATAGAACCGAAGAGTTGTACTTGAGACGGACTGAAACCAATTAGAGTACTTTGTAGTCTCGGCTCAAAGATTAACTCCTATATGGTAATTACTGTTTGTGTATGCAGTAAACGATCATTTCGGTTAAATGACAAATGTCAATGTAGAAAATGCCGAAATTTATATTATACTGAAACTGAAAGACCATTCAACATGGTTGAATTGAAAATCTATTACAATAAAAAAATGTGCCAGTTGACTAAACAAAATAAATTGACAAAAGTCAATGTCAAAAATTGACAGATGTCAATAGAAAATGTCTAAATTTAAATAAATTTACTAACTCGAAAGACAGCACCTTGTGTAAGTAGAAACATTTGTTATTTTAAGGACATATTGTGGAAGTTGACTAAAAATAATCAATACTTCATATCCGTTGATTTACTCCTACTTGGTAATTAATATTTGTGTATGCAAAAAACAATAATTTTGATTAAATTACTGATGTTAATTAAAGATACCCAAATTTAAATCTTAAAGACCACACCTTGCGTTTGTTTTAAAATGAATCTTATTATTTTAAGGACAGCTTTTGGCAGTTGACTAAATAGAACCAATACATCATATCGCTTAATTGACAGATGTTAATGTCAAAATGTTTGAGAGATATACGTGGCGTGTGTAACTAAAACTGTATGGTAATATTATGGCTTATAATTAACTCCAAAAAATAATAATATTTGATTATGTCCAGGAGCTGTGGGTTGTCCTCATGGTCCTGGGGATTCGGGACACGTGCGAGGCTCGCACCGACCTAATCCATATTCACGCAATGTGTCATGTGGGGGAGAGAGAGAGAAAGGTTCGGTGAAGAGAAAGATCGGAGCTTTGTTCGCATTCACACACACACAAACATAAATACATTTGCATCCGTTTCCGGTCCAGGGAAATTATATTTGTGTGCGACACTGTCGCAGCTTAATAACCTCGTTTCAGTCGCAGACTCCGGCGAAGGGAAGGAGGCGCTCCAGAGGCGGATGTAAACAGCGGAAGAGCAGATTTCGCACACGAAATAGAAACGATTTGATTAGCGCCCGTAATATGCGATGGTGCAATAACACCGACAATCCAATCAGACATGAAGAAGAGAAGAAGAAGTTAGCTGCGGAAGTCGCTGCGTGTGCGATCGCACACCAATTACAGACGATCGCCAGAAACGAACGGCTCATTACGCAATTGCATGAATTATGCAACGGCGCGTCTCGCGACATTTCAAATTGGATTCCCATGCCAAATGCTAATTGTTTCTGTGAACGAAGAAGTCTTCAATGTGTTGCGGGAGTGAGCTACCGTGTCGCGCCATCTGTTTGCAGTGGAAGCAGCTTTCGAACCATAGGCAACTTTAGAAGCACCGACGCCTGTTGCGACTCTATCAGGTGGCGACACCTACTTCCAGAATCGGAACGACACTGAAAGGGAACTTCGTTTTAAAGTATTGAATACAGGGCCGGATTTAGGAATTATCGAAATAAGTTGCTTCAGAAACAACAACAAAATTATATTATTAAGTGAATTTAATCAGAAATACAATAGATATTTTCAACTTGAAGACATAAATGCATTTTATATAATAATATTTATTTCAACAAATAAAATAAAAAGATCTTTACCCAACAAAAATAGTCATACATCAAATCTAAAAAAAAATAACAGTTACAAAGGGTTATTGACCAAGGTCTTTCCGCCAATATAAAAATTAACAATATCATCACGAAATAAGTAGAATACAATTTTGAAATCAATTCAATACACCCATACCTCGCTATACGGCCGATCTTTATACGGAATTTCGCTATAACGGCCCTCCTTAATTAAGGCACGTTTTCGATTTACAGCCTAAAATGTTTCGCTATAACGGCAAAAAAAACTTTTTTCCATGTCGATTTATCTACATCTTGCCAATCTTGCGCATGCGCAATAATTGATTCGTTATACGGCTTTTCGCTTTGCGGCCAAGTTTCGTGGAACGTATCTAGGCCGTAAAGCGAGGTATGCGTGTATTTTGCTAAAAATTTTTTTGATAAAAATGAGAATTATATTCTATTCACAAAACTGGTAATACATAAATTCGGCCTTCATTAAACTCAATTAAGTTTAGAAAGTTTGCTAATTACGATAATCACGAATTACTGTTATCATTTGATTAAAAGTTCACGAATATTTTATTTACAATACAAGTTGAAACTTGCATCTTCAACATTGGTATATATTTTTTGTAACATTAATTTGTGCACGCAATAAAAGTTTCTTGGTATAAATGATCGCATTCACGTGCTTAAGCTTAAGGAGTAAACTTTGCGAATCACCAAAGTTTCCCGCTGTCTGCACAACTATCTCCCCCTCTGCCAAAATATTTATAGCTCTCCACCAGACGATGCAGAAGTTCAAGAGCAAAACATTCAAAACAAACATCAATAATAGCAGACCATAACAGAAATAAGTAATAATAAAATTCGACATTTTGAAATACAAACAGCACGATAATTTCGTGTATGCAACTCAATTAACATTAATAATTGAGTTGCATACACGACGGAACGTAAACAAGAAGATGGTTATTAATACACTCCTTCAGGTATAATTGGACACAAGCGAGTTAACGCCAGAAGTTCAAGAACACAGCAGATTAGTCGAGTGTAAACAACGTTTATTACGTCTGTTTTTTTTTTATTTTAAAGAGTAGATTTATGGCTTGTAAATTGCACGGTTTCTCAAACCGTTCGATTATCAATTGATTTTTATTTCGAACGTGCGATTTTGCAATTACGAAATGCTTTGATTTATTATGTCTTGCATTTTATTTATTGAGACTGAAAATATATGTGAATTATTATTACGTCAAGAAAATTTGATTGATATTTTTAAAAATTTTTACGACTCAATTGAATGGATACGAATTTTGTATTATTGAATAATGTTAAGTTTTATTCCTTTCGCTTCAAGAATTTAATAAGTCTGCTTTAGCGATGTTGCCTGTGAAAGTATTGGAGTTTAGACAGTCGTGAAATAGAATTAATCCAAATTAAGTTCTGTTTATTTCTATTACTGGACGCTTTCGGTCATTCCCACATCAGTCTTAAAATTTCAAAAAAAAACTAAGCATTAAACAGATATTTATACACGTAAATATATCTGCGTACTTGTACAAAGTGTGTCTATCATTTGTCGTACAATGCGAACTGTTTAATAAATTATAGATTTTTTCAAAATGATTTATTACAGTAATTTGTCTATAATTAAAGTGAAGCAAAAAATAACTAAAAATGAAAAGATATTAATTCAAGAAATATCAATCAGTTTAACAAATAAAACTTAACTAATTAACTACTGTCGAGAAATAATATTTTCAAAGTTTAAAATAATAAAACAAAATATTTAAGAAACGCAATGGCACAAGGAACTCAATACAATTTAATGTTTATTTCCACAAATTATGAGAAGTCTGAAAATTTAAGTGAATTTATAGTTAAATTTGATGAAAATAAAGAACAGTATAGTTTAATCAACTATATTTCTATTATAATAATAACTATTGCTAAATTTACATTTTTATAAAGTGTTAGTATTGATATGATATGATTAAATCTGGTTCCGAATAAAATCCCGAAAATCATAATTCAGACAGTATTAAAAAGATTTAAAATCCCGACAGTATCGAAATAAGGAAAACCATAATTCCGACACTATTCAAATCGCGAAAATCATAATTTCGACAGAATTTTTAAAAAAGTAGTAAAATCCCGACATTAATAATTTCAATAATATAAAAATTCCAAAAATCATTATTCCGACAGTATTAAAAATGTATTAATATTCCGTCAGTATCGAAATCTCGGAAACCATTATACCAACAGTAATCAAACCCCGACAGAATCGAAATCCAGAAAATCGTAATTTCAACAATATCAAAATCCCGAACATTTAGCGAATGTTAGGGTTTCGATATGGACTCGAATAATTTTGTATTAAAAATTAAAGATTTTATTATTCACTTTATATTTATTCATTGGAGACTTAAAAGTCCTACAAATGGCTCTGGCTAGACGTGTTTATTTATTAATTGGTGACTAAGGTGGGCTTAGTTTGATTGCCGTTCGATGATATAGAAGTTGCATAGGTAACGCAAACTTTTGGTGAACGTCAAAACAAAGTTTGTAATGGGGCAATTAGGGTGGGCTCGTATAATTGTTTTAATGATAGTTACGCGCCAGAACAAAGGGTTTTCCGCCGCTCCGGTGCTTGATTGTTGCGTGGGTGCGGTTTCCGCTTTCGTTCGTCTCTTTCTTCATGTTTAAGTCCACTTATGTTAATGCCAACAGAGGGCGGGGATTTAATGGTCAAATCGAGATCGAGATAAAACACTTTTTTTCGGTGATGGATTCATCGCGATTTGAAGTCTCCTCCGCTCGCCGTGGGCGTTCAACGCGAAGGGGGTGAAGCTGAGGTAAAGAAGCGGCGAAGAAAACGAAGGTTATATATATATATATAGGAGATAGCGGAGATAGGAGGATATAATTTATGTGTACG
>JAFMTC010000178.1:62887-76048 GCA_018845635.1 Nicrophorus orbicollis
ATTAATAACGAAGAGCCGGCCCATATACATAATCAACAGCAAGAAAATTATTAGGCAATTACGGTATAGTAACTACACTTAACTAGCTCATTAATAAATTTGGTTCGAAATATAATTTAAAGCTAATTCATGTTATTTCCAAGCAATACAAGTGTTGACTACAATGTAATCAAATTAATTTAAAAAAATATTATTACAAGTGATTTATTAGTTCTCAATGAAAACGAATTTACTCAATTATTAATTTAAAATAAATTAGGTAGACGCATTAAAGTTGCTGGAGGGGTCGATAGTTGGTGAACATGTGGCATAGATCGGATAATTGAATTTTACGCGGAAGCGATAAATCCTCATGGATGTCGCGTTTCCGGAAAGCGACGGTCATTTGTCAGCTTTCCCGAAAAACAAATGAAGCAGGGAAAGTGCACGGAGGGGTGAGACAGAGAGTCGAAATCAAGAAGTGAATCACCATCATCCGCGGTCCCCCAAAAACCGGAACGGGGAATCACGTAGAAAAAAAGAGAAGGAGAAGACGATGAGAAATAAAATTAGAGGGTTGGAAATTCCTGGGTGAGTCACGCGGAGAGAAAAACAAATTTTCACAACCCGTTGCCAAGGAAATAATACTGTCTGTTGCTACAGCAACGACGATAAGAGGGAACAATCTTAATTAAAGGTCTTGGAATATTCAGAACTTAGGTATTAGGAGTTGCGGTATCGGTTAATCCTCAATTTACGGGTAATTTGCTTGAAAGTCTCTTTATCTTGCCGCGAAGAGTGACTGGCGCCAAATAGGATGTAACTAATGGTCTTATTTTCACTTGTTGGACCTAAGCGAATCAACGGGATTATCTGCCTTTTGTGTTCAATTGAGAGGAATAAAGCGAAAGAAGACAAAAAAATGTATAGAGAGAATGAAAGTCGAAGGTTGTAATTTGTGAGAACTAATATTTTATGTTCAATCTAATGAAAAAATACATTTAAATTTGGCGACCGACGTGGGCTACTATACAAAAAAAAGTCAATATAAAGCCAATTGGTTACTAATTACAATTACAAAGTATACACTGATTTGCAGTACTTGAAGAATCCTTGATGCAAGTTTCTTTTGGCTTTTTTGTGTAAAATACTCACTTTTTGTGGATTTTCTTATATAATGTCACTATTAAATTTATTGAGATTATATCCATGGTTTAGTTGTAATTTGTGAGAACTAATATTTCTTTGAAAGGGTTGAACCATATAAAGGAATTAATCTTATGTAAAATTATATATTAAATTTGATAACCAACGTGGGAAACTTAAAAAAAATAGTCAATTAAGCTTGTCTTATTAATTAAAACAAATTTATTGGCCACAAATTGTAGATTTTTGTAGATTATTTTGATTTTCTAAAGTAATGTTACTATTAAATTTATTAAGATTATATCTATAGTTTATAACTGATTTATGCTGAATGGGTAAATCTTTCTAAGTCATGTTTACATCTTGATTAAAATACTATCTAAGTATAATAAAGCTTCTAACGTATGTAAAAAAAGCACGTATTTCTGAATGCTAGACAAATTATGTCTAGAGCGTAGAGAATACTCTAGGCTTTAATAGTATCACGTACTTTTTGTGAATAGAAAAACGATGTACAATCTTCCTCCTTTTTTTTTCTACCTTTTAGTTAAGATGAACTCTTTTGATGGTAACAGGATTAAAAAAGGTGATGGAGAGTGCAGTGTAACGGCGGTGAATTGTAAGTGTGTGTTGTTATTGTGCGAGGGTCGAAAGCACGCAGGGGTTGTTTGGCACGAGTTCAGTGGCTCTGGAGCATCGTTGGAAGATAATGCGTCGTTTTTACGTGCCACTTCCGCCGGAAGTGGCGTAAGCCGCATTAAAAAGGCGAGACGAGGTAGAAAGAAGACGATGAAGAAGAGAACAGAAGGTGGATGGAAAATAAACTAAGAGGAAACGAGGAAGCGATTAAGGAAATATCGGGGCACGACAAAATCGCGTGGAATTTCAATTTCGGGTTCCGAATGAAGTTATTGGATGCACCACACACTCCATCCATGTATACGACCACTTGTTAGGCCTAAATTTATGGTTCGGTCCTGCCATCTCTCGCATGCAAACAGCAGCATGCGAAAGCCATTTCACAAACGTATGGTTTATATATTTTGTAAGCGTTTCCAATACACAACAGGGCCGGATTTACGAATAAGCAAAGTAAGCAGTAATATTTTTGGTACGAAGGAATTTCATTTATATTTATTTTTATTTTTATATAATAAAAAAGAGAAAATAATAACTTTATAATGTTGTGGGGGTAATATCCGTCCACACGTGCGAAACAGATGTTTGGCATTAGGAAATAAGGGAGTTAAGTTTTACGACCCTCAGAAACATATAAAAGAGACGAACCCGGACTAATCAGCCTCTCTTATCTCCAAAAAAATGCAATAATGTTTCAAATTTTCTATGAGGATTTGATTGAATAGTTAGTTTGTATGTAGATACTGGACGGAGAATGCCCTTTGCGTTGCCAATAATTAAACTGACAGTAGTTTCAACGGTGATCAAGACTTTAATGAAACATAAAATATCCGCGGATGGAAAAACGTGAAATCAATATACGGTTCAAAGGCATTGTTTCGTGGAAACGACGGGGTTGGATGGTTCGGTTGGTCGGGCGCATCCGTCTCCGTCAGCTCTGCGACCCGTCCGATGGTCGAACAATGCACCAGAAAGAGACGGATGCATTTGATGTGAGAGACTGGTGGAGGACACTAGCTACCACCAACGAACAATATTCGATCGAGCGCCAGTTCTGCATAATACACATACATGGATGTATGCACATGTACAGAGAGAGAGATAGATAGAGACCAGATTGCTTTCAATGCAACAATCTCCCTGGACTCGACTCACATACAAAATCATCCATTGTTGGGAATCAACAATACCGGAGTCTATTCATATCGAGTGGAGACAACGATGAAAGCGCGAATGAAAGGAAAATAAAACGCGACGTGCATCGAAAGTGCATGTTGCACGGATCGGAACAAGACCGCATCGATAGATGGCGTTTTAATTGCAATGCTACCAACCTCGAAATACCGAACTCACTGCAATGTACAAACAACTCCGAGTCACTATGTTATACTGGTTGCAAACTTCAAAATTTAATTACTAACTTTCCGCTCGAAAATCACCCAGATTTAGTTGTACTCAACCGCTTTGAAATTATGTGCTTAGCACTATGTTAACTGTACCTTGAATCCTTATAGAGTACAAGACGGAAACTGATGTTATTTTGCAGACAACAAAGTAAGTAATGAAAGTGGTGTAGGGAAAAAGAAGAAGAAAATTTACATAGAGTTTCAGTTTCAAATTAATTACAATTGAAAATTAATAGCGAAATTGAAATATCTACTGATAATTTAAAATAAATTTGAAAAGGAAATGATCTTGGGAAATTTTGTGAACATAAATTTGATAATTATATTGTCAAATATAATTGTAATATGACGAATGTTTTGCCTACAATAAACAGCTTAGATAATATTTAGTTAATAAAATAATGTAACTATGGAACAATTACTTTTCCATAGACAAATTACAGTTAATAACTTTTCCAAATTAATTTCAACGTTAATGAAAATTGTAAATTAGTAGCAAAATTAGATCACCTAGTTATATAATAAAATGCTATAAAAAAATGAAACAGTTCTTGACAAATTTAATAAAATAAATTTGACATAAAATGATAAACGTTTTGTTTATAACAAAAAAATGACACTTACTCAACGAATTGGAACGATTAGTCTTCCATATTCGCATTAATATTGTAATCCTGGTTGAAAATATGCGGTCTTTGACTAAACGGAAAGTAATGAAGTTTTATATTGCTGAAGACAGTAGATAAATGCCTCCACCCTAATAAAAAATTAGGGCAATATTTCCACCCCCGCAATTACCTGACTCGCAGCCGTCGGAGTCCCCCCCGAGCACAGCCGTCTGGGACTTAAATAATTTGATCACAACCGTACAAATCTGCTTCAAACCTTAACCACCACCCCTCTGTTTCTCTCACGAAAACCCCTGTTCAAAAAAAGAAAAATAAGCAAAAATAAAATCTTGTTTGTGATAAAATTTAATATTCCTCGCTTTTGTTCCGACTGTATAAAACACCTGCGGCCCTTTGTGATCTTTTTCGTTCCTCCTCTCCTTCTGGTTCTACTCTTTCGGTGCTCGAGAGAAATTTGTATGCAAATAGTTGGCAGTGGGTTTCTTTACATAATTTCGTATGCCCCACGTGAGGACAACTCGAGTTCATTATTACGACAATTCTTTTACACACGGAGAGAACACCAACAACGAAACGTGCGTTATTTTATTTTTATTTAATTTATTTTACTCTCGGCTCTTGGAAAAACAGACAAAAAATGATGAGAAACGCGAGGCAATGCTGAAGACTGAGACAAATTCGGAAAACTTAATAGTCTCTCTTATTGCGACTTCCCCTTTTATTGCCTATTATTTCGATTCGGAACCAATAAATATAAATCGCCCCGGCAGAAGCTCTATTTTCGGTTGGGGAAGTTTGTCTTTTAGACATTGGCAACGCGACTGAATGACACTATAAAATAAGAGTAATAATATTAGGAAACCAAAACTATTTAGAATCAATAGAAGATTGCAGCGATTTATTTGAAAGTTGATTGCTGAAACTCTACGTAAATTCCATGTTTGTTCGACAATCGGATGCACCGAGGAAGTGTTTACATAAAGAATGATCAGCGCTCGCAATGCAACGCAACCGGAGTATTTTCGTTCACTAATTAAACCTCAATTTGAATTATCGAACGGGATCTGAAGTGAAGTGGAGTAAATAAATACGCGAACAAAAAAAAAATAACGAAGAGAAGATGCATGATTTACAGTTACGCAATCGAAAGAGAGAGAGAGAAGAGAGATAAATCGTAATTACGTTAATTTCAATGCGACCCGGGGATTTAATATAGTGGACGTGTGTTATTAATGATGACTTTACACCACTTTGTACAACGTTGCAGAGGATTTACACTTTATTCACCGCAATCTTGATTCTCTTTAAATATCAAGCGGAATCCGATCATGACACGCGTGCCCTCGCGTTTGCGTTTTACTTTATCTGACCTTGATTTAATCTACTGTACTTTAATTACACTCAAAGACAATCTATTGTACAGTTTCTTAAAATTTCTTAATAATTCAAATGTGAACATAGGTGATTACGTGAATAATAGAAGAAATAACCGAATTCGATAGGAGCGCCATCTATTACAAAACTATGAATTAACTGCTTTTAATATAGATAATTTAATATATTCAATGCTAGAATAATAATTTTTAGGTAACTTTGACGGATAATGTTTTAATTGTGTTTTGCACCATCTATCCATGTACTAACAGATGTACTCAGAATAAGTAGAAATTACAAATTCAATCTACTGCACTTTGAGAGCGCTCGAAGACAATCCACTGTTTTTTTTCTTATGATTCTTAAGAATGTTGGTGATTACGTGAATTATAGACAAAAATAACCAAATTCGATAGAAGCGCCATCTATTAGAAAACAAAGAATTAACTTATTTTAATGAAGATAATTAAGTTTGTTGGAATATTAGTTTTGTCGTAATTTTGACGATTCTTTTAGTATTTACTGAATAATTTAAAATAATCTTTCAAATTATTTAAAAAAATCTTTTTAGCGCCATCTTTCTTACCATGAGGTACTGTAATATACTGAAAATATGACAATAAGTTACTACTTATAAATTCAACTACAATAATTTTATAGTTATAATTGATAGCGAGTTTATTAGAGAACTGTTTATAATTGAGAGCAATTGCAAAATGCACTTTCGCGTAGATTTGGTTGCATAATCGACACCTGCGAGATTCGTGATGCGATTCGTTTAGCATTCATTCGCCGATTTGCATTTGCTAGTTATTTTTCCTCTCTTCGTTCCGCGCGCCACGAGAAGTGAAAGAAAAGCGCAATTAAAACATTACGATCGTACCAATATGCAAATGATAAGGCTGTATAAATACACGTACTTTTATGGATACGAAAGGCACGCATTGCACTTTGCATTATCATCGTTTGTATTTTCATCATCATCAACATTATCATCATTATTATTATGATGATTGTCTTTATCTTCGTTCGGTCTTTGTTCTGCAACAAACTACTGCGTTTCGCTTCATTTGCATGTCTGCGACTGGCAACGGGCAGGCGCCACGCAAAGAGACACCAAACACTTCTTGTGCAAGTTTCATATATATTCAGAACCGTACGAGAAACCACAGAAATAAAAAGAGAAACAACGAGAATGTTTTGCCCCCTGTTGCGAATGCGTTGCACACGCGGAACCAATTTCGAAGCGGTTTCAAAATACGAATTTCATCAATTATTGACGTGAGGCGTGAGGAAATTGCATATGGCTTTCCTTAGAAGTAGAAAAAAAATGTGCTATTGAAATTTGTTATTCGTTTAATAATGATTTTGAAATGTAGCCAAATTTAGAAAACTGTTTCAAAATGTATACTTTATTGTGAGAACAATATAACAATTTAAAAATTGAATAATAGCGTTTGTATTTGGTAAATGTCACTCGAATTTCTAATCTCTTAGTTATATACTATCATTTGAAATTGAAATAATTAACTATCAATCAAAGTTGAAAACTGACATTCGAATTAGAAGAATGTCACTCAAATTCGAAAACTTTCAGTTGAATTTGATAACTGTTATTCGAGTATGAATTATGTTCTTTGCATTTGACATATGTCATTAGAATTTTATAAATATCATTTTAATGTGGTAACTGTCATTTGAGTTTCTAATCTGTCACTTCAATGTGTACGTCATTTGAAGTTCCAATAGTTGACTGTCATATGAATTTGAAATAGTTCAGTCATTTGAAGGTGAAATGGATCACTGTCATTCAAATTTGAAAACTGTCATTTGAAGATTAAATTTTTCATTCGAATTTGATATTGTTTATTTGACAGTAATTTCAATTTGTTAACTGTTATTTGAAATTGAAATATGCAAAATGTGTAAAATGTCTACTGATTTCGAAAACTGTAAATTGTCATTTCAAGTTGATCTCTGTCATTTGAATTTGAAAACTGTGATTGGAATGAATAGTATTTTTCAAATATGAAAACTGTCTTTTGATTTTGAAATCTGTTATTTCAAATCTGTCATTGAATAACAGAATTAATAATGTTTTACAAATATGAAAACTGTCACTTGAATTTTAAAACGGTCAGTTTAAGTTGAAAACTGTTATGTAAAGTTGAAGTATGTCATTTTGTTATTTTCATTTTGAAAGCTCTCATTTGAATTTGAAAACTGTTATACAAAATGTCATTTGAAGTTTAAATCTATTGTTGGACTGAATAATGTCTTTCAAATATGAAAACTGCCATTTGAAGTTGAAAACTGTAATTTAAGTGAACAATGTTTTACATTTGAATTTAAAAACTGTCAGTCGAATTTGAAAACTGTCATTAAAGTTGAAATCTGTCTCTAGCGTTTGTATGCTGTCATTTGAGTTTGAAAACTGTCATTAGAATTTGAGAACTGTCATTTGAAGTTGAAATCTATCAAAACTGTAATTGGAATGTGAGCAACTTTATTCAAATTATTAAAATGTCTAAGTATAACACTTAGATGTTTATAGTTTGCTACAAATGTTTGTTTTGCAACTTTCGAATGCATAATTTCAGTTGTTTTTTTTTTCAGAGGCGCCATCTGTAGCGTGCAAGATTACCATTGATTATCCAGCAAAAACACAATCCTACCATTCCGGTGTATCTGTCTGTTAACCTTGCCGTCGGCGATTTTCACCGTTCCATTCCAGTTCCTGATTTATTTATGCGCGGAATTAATTAGCGAACGCAAACGACGCGATCGAATTGAATACGGCCTCAACTAAATATAGAGCGAGCCGCGGTGCATTTCCGGTTTCCTTTTCCTTCATTCAACCTCTTGTTTTCAACTTCTTCAGCTTAAAAATCCGCACGTCTCGTTCCGGAAACCAACCCCAGTTTTCGATAAATCCACGCTCATTAAACCCGATTAACGATGAAGCACTTTTTTCAGTGTCAATGACACTGGGATTGCTGCGCCGGAAGTAAATCGCAACAATCTATGCTTCATTACAAATTTGAATCATATTCAAACCAAGCCACAATAAAAATCATTACAATCTTTTGCAAATCATTGTGCAACTATCATACATAAAGATCGTTCTTTTCAGTGCGAGGGTGAATCTTACATTTCAGCAAATTCCGTATCAAAACAAGTCGACCCTCCTAGCCAAATCATTCCACCCTATTTTTTTCTCTTGCATTCTCCGCTCTCTATTTACACGCTGTTAGTAGAACTCTAGACACGGGATAAAATCTTTTCGGGAATGCGAATGGAATAAGGGGGATGATCCAGTATATAGGGGCATTGAGCCTTCCTTCGGGCCATTCCCGAAAACCGTAAGCAAACTAGATCACTCGTCGTTACACACGACCCTCGTCGTACGCCACCAAAAAAAAAATCAATTTAGAAGCCACGTGTTCATCGATACTTTCCGCATTCTTATGACAGCCATTTCGAGTTGACAGCCCAATTTACATTCGCGTCGAGCCGGTTGCTATTGTCACGTGAAACGTCTAAAATATCAATGGAATCTCGTGAGAACATGAGCTTTACTAGGGGATTACGGTGTGTAACGTGCAAGAAAATTGAACCAAATCGGATTACGGCAGATTCTAAACAATATTACCGAAACTGATGGTTTTACAATTGACATATGTGTCACATAAATTTTGATTTGAACTTAATATTTTACATATAAAACTGTAAACAGTGATAGTAAATATTTGTTTATTTAATTTTAATTTAGAAAAAGTTTTTACAATAAATTGTTTTAATTTTTTTATAGACGAATATATCAACAAAACGAAATAATTGTTAACCCAAAATTTGACATATGTCAAAATAACAAATTCAAAATATGCCACTAGATGTCAGGATTGTGGATCCACCCAAATTTGGCAACAATGCTCTTGAAACAACTTCTTTAGGTATTATTATACTATCTTCTCTAAACTGTTACATGAATATATGAGAGAAAAAATCTTAATAAGAATAGCATTTGCGGTCACGATGACTTGCGATATTTCACAATATCCGTTGTTGCTTTGACCCTTTCACTCACACCTCATCACCAGTTCTTATTTTTCCCCTCATCGCCTACCAGTGTTATTAACGCCCCCGTTCAGCAACGGAAGAAAAAAAGAGTGTAATAATAATGATAACCCACACGTGAGCAATAACTCTTTTAGGTCTCCCAACATTGTGGTCCTCGAGAAGAAAAGGGAGCAGAATCCTTCAACCCCATTTTACACCGTCAAACAAACACTCGTCCTTTTATCAGACGCCCTTTTATCAACACGCCGTTATTTATATACTTTCTCTGTTCAGTTTCGCTCTGCCACTTTGGAGTTGGGAAATCAATTTCGTTTCTAATGAACTGTTCCTTTTGTGTTCTTTTTTGTTGAGAAATTCTGGACTTACCCCGACGAGGATATTGAGTTCTCCCAGGTAAGTGTCCAGGATGTGCTCTGGGTCGGTCTCCTGGTCCGAATCCCCGTCTTCGGCTCCATCCTCACCTCGGTACATCTGAAAACGTAAATAAATAAGAACTTATAATAAATGTAAAGGAAAAACGGTCGTAAATATTATTTAGAAGAAGTCCTGACCATATGGTCGAGCACCTCGCCCCCGCTCCTTCGTCTCATTCACTCTCGATCGTGCATTATATTATATAATGCGACCGGTCACAATGAGAACGAAAATAACGACACCTACGCCCTTTTCGTGCATTTCGATCTCGAGTTTCGAAATTAATCAAATGAAGAAATGCAGCTCCTGGGAAAGGGAAAATGAAAGGAAAAACTGTGTTTTCTGAACTCCGAGGGAGTTATATTATAACCTGCTTTGCGGTAGGCGATTGCGATTTTCCGCCCACGTCTCGCAGGCTATATTTAAGTACACAAAGCGTGCCAGTTTCATGAATGAATATTACTCGCAACAATTCCATTTGCACAATGTTGACACTGCAAATTTATAGATGAACTCAAGTCTTTCAACTCTCAACATTAAATACATGTCTTTGTAATATCTCTAACAATAATAAAGTGTCAAATAAGAAGAGTTACCATGACGATAAAACATTTTTTGTCTTTGATCATATGTGAATTTGACAACCCGACACATTTTGGATTATTTTGGAGAAAATCCGGGGCTGGTTGTCACAAATGTTCGATCCGGGACTGTTCGTCAGAAATGTCAGATAATATGTTTAGAATTCAATTCCGAATTGGAATGTGACCCATTAACTAGAAATCAATGAGATGTGACAACCAACCCTATTCAAACACATTTTCGAGCTATCGAATTAAATTTTCAACTATAATTATAAAACTACAATCATATAATTGTAATGTGCTAATATCCATTTGCCAATAGTCACATCGAAACTTAAATATTTCAAATGACAGCTGTCGCAAATTATTTAAAAGTACGTGCAATTAATAAATATATCAACAAATGCGAGGAAGATAAAGCAATTCCGACGTGCCTTACGACAGATTATCGCATCGAAACTTCAAAATACTAATAGAACTGTCAAAAATTTGTTGACATTGCATGCAATTAATAGATATCGCAAATGCGACAAACAGTACATTTAATTTGACGTGCGAAGAATGAGTTATATGAGTTACATTAATGTATAATGAATGTATGTGTTCTGCAGCAGCAACTTCTTGGCGTTCGCAACAATCTTTCAATTGAAATGAATTGCCTGAATTTGATGGCAACGCGTATTGCGAGCCCATTAAAAACAAAAGCGCGTCAAGTTGAACGACACGCAAATGCAGAAACGCCACAAGGATTTAAATTCCGCTGGGAATTAGGGCTGCCAACTTGAATGCAACAATGCTCGTGTTTTTTATGCCTTGGAACTGAACCAACAAAATAAAAATAAAGAAATAAATATCCTGAAAAGGCGTTGTGCACTTGTTGCCAAACATCAAGTTTGCTCTTATACATTTATTTTTCTTTAGTGTTCTTTTTTTTTCTACTTCCTTCATTTTTTTCCCTCTACCAGACGACTTGATTTACAGGCAACTAAATCATATCCATTTACGAACGCGTATTCCGGTGAATTTTTATTTTTGTTTTCATTTTCTCCAGACTCTTCTTCTCTTTTACTCTCCTTACGGACGTTGCGGCGCCAGATGCGCCGTCGCCTCTAAAAATAGAAAGTGCAAATGCCCCCGACACACCGAGAATGGAACGGCAATGGTAGAAGAAGGATGCGGATGGTACTGGTCTGGATGCTGGAGAGGAGTGGAAAGGAGGTTGATGACGACGATGAGCTCCTCCGAATCGGAATTCAGCTAAATGCTAAAATTAACGCAGCGAAACGTAAATAGTAAATAAACACTTCCTCATTATTGCCAACTCATAATATCCAAAATCAATTGACGCCAGACTCCAATATTTCTTAAGCAACTTAACCCAACGAAATTTAGATTATTTATTATATCATTTTTAAGTTTTTCTTGAAGTTTCAAGTGAATTTTAATAAAAAATAAACAATTATATGGTTATTACCAACACGTAAAATCTTGAAACATGTTAGTGATCACCGAATGTATTTATTGACAACCAAATAACAGCATATTAATTAGATTCTTAGGATTACCGATAAGCTAATTACGGTCCTGATATATAAAACTAACTTCATGTGACATTAGTACCAACATAAATATTTAGTGTGTAAAATAAAGTAATGTCAAAAAATCTTTTAGCTAAAATTTTCTGAACGCTACGCCCTTCCGACAAAACATTTCTTATCCAAATCAGTTCTACACTATATGTTCAAACATATTAATTTAAAACAAGAATAATTTGATACACATTAATTCCATATACTGACATCACCTATATTTAATTTGGGACATTTCTTGATTTGAACATCCAAATAAAACGACAGAACAATCAACAATTTACTTGTCAATTATGGAAAATTGTATTTAAATCAAAATTTTAATTGTTTTAAATTAATTTAATTAGGGCAAAACATTCCTTTGGTCATTAGTCGTGTGAAGCAATGGAATTTTATAATATTTTTTCTTAGTATTAAGTTTTTTTGTAAGTATTGTTGTAAAATATTGTAATTATTGTAATTCAATTATATAAATTTACTTTAGTAACGTTAAAAAGAAAATTACGTTAATAGACATTTTTATATTTCTTTAAAATATAATGTAAACCTATTAATCAATTTGATTTGTAAATAATTTTTGAAAAAAAGAATTAATTTTGATAATTTTACTTATGAAATTTTTCGAAGATCATCATTACAATTGAATGTGTAAAGAAAGTATAACAGAGATGAAGAAAAAAAATGAATATTTTAATGAGCACCTATTGATTAACTAGTGCAACAGATGGTGTTGAATTTAAGATTACTTGCTATGTCACAACTACGGATTGATTAACTAAGAGTTAATAGCAGCCGCAGCAACAGATGGTGTTGAATTTGAGTTAATTTGCATACCAATAGCTAGGGATTGATTAATTCATAAATTTTCAATTGGGACAACATTATGATGCGATAATTGAAAAGTAACTTGTCATGTAAAGAAAATTGCAAATTGAAAAAAAATGTAAGTAATATATTTTTTTCAAAATATTTTCATTACAACTGATTTTGTTAAGTAAAAATTAGATTGAGCCCAATTCAATTCATGATTAATCTATTGATTAATTAAATAATTTAACAGATTTTGAATTAGTTGAGTTAATTTGCATAATATACATTTGAAAATAATGCCATAATGGAAAAGCAACTTGTCAAGTATTGATAATTGCAAAAGTGAGTAATTTTAATAATAATATTTGTTGCAACAAGAACTACAAAAACAATATAAATTTCATACAATAGAAATACAAATAAAAGTAATGCCATAATCGACAAGTAACTTGTCAAGTATTGATAATTGCAAAAGTGAGTAATTTCAATAATAATATTTGTTGCAACAAGA
>JAFMTC010000178.1:77140-90186 GCA_018845635.1 Nicrophorus orbicollis
CGATCGATAAGAGATTACCAGCATTCTTTCGCCCAACCCCAATATGGTTACCATACTTAAGTTGGTATCGGCCAACATCATCATAATAACCTCACAACATCAGAAGCGCGCCTCGAGTACGAAATAAATTCAACAAAATGTCAAAAATTAATTGGAATATCAATAATCACTTAAATTTTTTATGTATTGTTTCCAATCGATTCCAAAATACTATTTAAAAAAGAAATGCCATTCAACATAGTGACAGATATTTACATTTTTACACTTCGTTTAAATCTGGTTTCTAAAAATTACTAACTTCTACTTTACAAAAAATCCAACATTCACAGAACTACCAGAAGAAAAAAACACCTATCAAGTGAAGTGAAAACACCTGATCAATCGACAAAAGATTACCAACATTCTTCAGCACAACACTAATATGGTTACCATACTTAAGTTGGTATTGGCCAACATCATCATAATAACCAAACATCAGAAGCGCGCCTCGAGTACGAAATAAATTCAACAAAATGTGAAAAATTAATTGGAATATCAATAATCACTTACATTTTTTATGTATTGATTCTAGTCGATTCCAAAATACCATTTAATGACATTCAAGAAATTCAATGACAAAAAGAAATGACATTCAACAAAGTAACAGATATTTAAATTTGACACTTCTTTTAAATCTGGTTTCTGAAAATTACCAACTTCTACGTTACAAAAAATCCAACATTCACAGAACTACCAGAAGAAGAAAAAACCTATCAAGTGCCACGCCGACCGATCGATAAGAGATTACCAGCATTCTTTTGCCCAACCCCAATATGGTTACCATACTTAAGTTGGTATCGGCCAACATCATCATAATAACCTAACATCAGAAGCGCGCTTCGAGAAAGAAATAATTTCAACAAAACGTGAAAAATTAATTGAAATATCAATCACTATCACTTACATTTTTATGTATTGATTCCAGTCGATTCTAAAATACCATTTAAAAAAGGAATGACATTCAACATAGTGACAGATATTTAAATTTGACACTTCGTTTAAATCTGGTTTCTAAAAATTACTAACTTCTACTTTACAAAAAGTCCAACATTCACAGAACTACCAGAAGAAGAAAACACCTATCAAGTGCCACGCTGACCGATCGATAAGAGATTACCAGCATTCTTTCGCCCAACCCCAATATGGTTACCATACTTAAGTTGGTATCGGCCAACATCATCATAATAACCTAACATCAGAAGCGCGCCTCGAGTACGAAATAAATTCAACAAAATGTCAAAAATTAATTGGAATATCAATAATCACTTAATTTTTTTATGTATTGTTTCCAGTCGATTCCAAAATACCATTTAATGACATTCAAGAAATTCAATGACAAAAAGAAATGACATTCAACAAAGTAACAAATATTTAAATTTGACACTTCTTTTAAATCTGGTTTCTAACAATTACCAACTTCTACGTTACAAAAAATTCAACATTCACAGAAATTACCAACTACCAGAAAAAATCACTTATCAAGTGCCACGCTGATCAATCGACAAAAGATTACCAACATTCTTCAGCACAACACTAATATGGTTATCATAATTAAGTTGGTATCGGCCAACATCATCATAATACCATAACCACAGAAGCGCTCCTCACAAATTAAATAAATTCAAAGATATTCATACCAATAACAAAATGTGGAAAAAATAAATTGTAATATCAATATTTACTTACAATTTTTATGATATCTTTTTCTTACAAATTCCCAAATACCATTTAAACAGAAAATGACATGTAATAAACTGACAATTTGATTAAATCTGGTAAGTAACTAAAGACTAACTCAATAGCCCCTGCAGATGTCATCACATCTCTCATTTTGCTTAAAGTTCCTCTGCCCATCACTGTTCCTCTTTTGGTTGTCTCGGCGAACAATGACGTTTATCTGGCCCTTTTGCACTTTGTTAGATCAACAAAGGTTGATATTTATCGGTCTCTTTCGCTCACTCGTTACGGATATGTGCTCCACTGTCTGCCTGGCTTCGGAAAGCTTCCTTAACATTTTGACACAGCATCATTCTGTGCGAGGTTCACCCCAGTCCAACTGTTCAGAAGCGCAGAGTCCCGTTTTGAGCATTGTCTTTTTCTATTATTATCCTTATTTGTTTAAACCAACATAACCTAAGACCATAAAGCGGAGACTGGCGCCATTGTGCTTTGCACAAGCTAAGTGAGTAGTGTGGACTGGAAGAAGAACTATAGACTATTAGCTTTTAAAAAACAGCTGAAACTAATAAATTAAGGGTAGAAAGACCTCTGGTCTATAGCTCTTTGCAGCAATAGCAATATTAATATTTTATTTTCTTTGTATTACCATTTTATTCAGTTTATATTTTTCTTGTAGTTGTAGTTCTTGCATAATAATAATCAAATTCATTGTAACTGACACATTAAAACTGCACAAAAAAAGTTTTTTTTTAATAAACTGACACCTTGATTAAAACTAGTAAGTAACTAAAGATTACCAACTTCAATGAAATAAAATAAGCAAAATTAATAGGAATTACCAACTTCAAAAAAAAATAACGCTCAGATTAGTTTGTTTATGCTTATTCCACATAAAAATATAATTGATAATATTTTATCAATTTTGTATAAATACATAAACAAAAATTAAATTTGTTTATGATATAAATGTGTTTTATATTAACTGATTAATATCAATTGATTAATGAAAATACTTAATTTAATTTAATGAGTTGCATTTATACTAATATTTTGTAAACAACTGTTGAAAACAAGACTGATTTGATAAATACATTCAATTTACCTTATTTATATTTCAAAATAAATATATATTGCAAACAAATTTATTATTTTTGGATATGATTAGAAATGCTGTAAATATTTATAAGTAAATCAAAGTAATACGTAATTCAATAAAAAATTGCTTTAATATTATTTTTTTAAATATTTTTTCACCGTAAAAGTTTTCGTTTAAGAAATTATCAAATTATAAACATATTTCTTGTTGTATTAACAAAGAAAAGTGCAATCAAAGGAGAACCTCGATTAGCCGTTTTGAGTCGAGAGCAAAATCAATGTGAAGTTACTTGCCACCAGATGAGTGATGTGTGAGTGTGTGGAGGAAAACGCACAAAGTCCTTTTAGACTTTAAAGGCTTCTTTCACGTGTACACAAGCATTTGCTCCCTTTCATCTCTTGTAAAAATAGTTAAACTCTATATACGAGTGTGCATGCATGGAAGGGAAACGTGTTTCTCCTCTTCGCCGGAGCGTTTTTCGTGCGTTTGGCCAGATCAAAAGGAGACGGGAGACGAAGGTAAACACGACCGAGGGAAAAAGAACTTTTTCTTCTCTCAGACGAAGATTTTCGCTCGTTTCCTGAGCAAATTTCAGAAATAATATTGGGAAAATTATTCCCGACGGGAGTGTCAGCGACTCTTGAACTTTTCCTGTTTACTTGCTTCTCCTCGTCTCGAGTTTTCTGCCATCCGGAAATTGGTTTCGAATGGGAAACGAACGGGAAATGCGAACGACATTTCCCTGCGCTTTTCCAGGGAGAATTAGCCCCGCCGTTTTTAATTGGTTCATCGATGATTGATATTTCCGTCCGATCGCGTCATTTCATTACAATTCAATTGAATGAATTCAAAGCAATCGCATGGTGATGCTGATTTAGATCAACATTTTATCGTGGATTTTCATCAATTTGACTCATAAAATCTAATAATTAACTTACAGTTTTAAATATTTATGTAATATCTGTCAAAATTATGATCATCAATTTATGAAAATAATTACCAGTAATCTATTGAGTTGATTTGACAACTTCAAGGTTAAGAATCGTTTAAAATTATAGACGTTTCATCTGTCACCATGATGAAGTCATCAGTGGATTTGCAATTTTTAAACTTAAAATTGTTGACATTTCATCTGTCAATACGGTTAGTCATCAAAGAAAAGTTAGTCATTCTTAAATAATTACACACAAGAAAAACAAATATAAAATAATTCAATTATTAATAAATTGTAGTAATTAATGTTTGTTTTGTTGCAATTTTTAAATAGTCATCAATGAAAAGTTATTAAGTTTTGTTTATTTACCTGAAATATTTAAATTAGTAATAAATTACTAATTGGTGTTTGTTTCGTCATGTTCGTCTGGTTGCAATTTGTAAATTTCAAATTATTGACGTTTCTACTATTCATTAATAAAATAATTTATGGTTGTTAATATTTGTTTCGTCACGTATATCTCTTTCCATTTTGTAAACATCAAATTATTGATGTTTCATCTGACATTGTGAAGTATTTTTCTTTTTATGACAGAAAAAATATTTACTTCAAATTATTGATGTTTCTACTGTTATTAAGGTTCATCAATGAAAAAGTTTCTAATTATTGTTGAAACAAATATAAAATGTTTAAATTTTAGTTGTTAATATTTGTTTTGTCACTTGCATCTATTTGCAATTTATATACTTCAAATAATTGACGTTTCATCTGACAAAATGAAGTGTCCATTTTTTTTGTATTTTTCTTTTTATGACGGAAAATTGATGGAAATTCGCATCGGTGTCATCTGTCATCCCGTAACGGGGTTGACGGCTGTCAGGGTGACCCTCGTCGGAGCAGTCATTTTTCTTCACTTTCGTCCCCCTTTTGTTTTGGAAACTACAAAAGGAAAACAACGTAGCTCGACGCTTTCCCTCCGTTGCTTTTCTTAGAAGATTGGTGAATGAATTAACGGACCGCCGCTAATTAGTAGATGAAATAGAGGATCGAGCCGGAGAAAACGGGTTTGGTTAGGCCCTGAATTATGCGTTTCGATTGCAAGGAGGCAAGGCAACATAAATAAAAGGAAAAGAAAATGAACAAACACGAGCATCGTAATTTAGCAATTTGCAGTTCTTGCCGGCACGAGGATTTTGTTCAAACGACTACTTGCTGCTACGAAAATTGCCCAGAGCTAACGGTGTTTCTCCAACTCGGTAGCACATTTGATCTACTTACACATGTCGTTTATTTTTGTTAATTAATCACTTAAAATTTACTATTTAAACACGATTTTGTTGATGAATTGTTATAACTGTTAATACATTTAAGAAACTTTTTTTCAAACGAGTAATAGTAACAATGGAAATGTCAAAATTTTAATAAATTTTGACAACTTCTTGACACTTTGCATAATCAATATTATAAACGTCAAATAAGTTTAAATTGCTTATGTTTTAAACAAGTGTTTAGTTATACTGGAAAAACTATTTTTTCTTAATCAGTTGCCAAATTTTTGAACTTTTTAACTCATATTATATTAGTAATATCAAATGAGTAGTTCAGATGTACCATATGTCAGAACTGTTGCCATTTAGAATATAGTACGCATAAAAACACGAAAACAGTTGCTCGTATCTATGGAAACAACAGTTGTTCCTGGTCGGTTTGAACTAAAAGATCAAGTAGTTTATTTTCGTTATGCAATATATGCGGTAGGAGAACATCGCGTTTGTTGTAGCTGTTGATCTCTTGTTGTCGAGGCTGCTGCGAAACCGAGCGTTCGAACTCGTTCATTTCATTTTATAAATGGGTCGGTTCGGAACCGCTTTATGACCCACACTACATTATATACTACACAACATTTACTACACACACACACATATACACATGTGTAGAGATTTTATACATTACATTTAATCCACGTGCATTCAAATAAATTTCGAAAATTTATTTGACGTCCGCGAACGGCGAGTTTCCATTCTGATAAATGCACTAATAGAACTGTCAAACGGCGGAAAAGCGGCGAAAGGAAGGAGAAAATAAATGTACCTGCACGAATCCATATGCAGAACCTTTGACTAATTGACAGACGTCAGATTTTTTTTTCAAAATTTATGATTATGAAACAATGGAATCGATTGAGTTGGTAATATTTAAATTGCATTTTGGTCCATGTTGATGATGATGAGCTTCGGACTCGGGCCATTTCCGCAAATCCATTTGCGCAAAACGCACTCGACCTACCAGGAATTTCATTTATTCGCTTGGTCAGTTATTACAAACACCACTGGGTCGATGACCCCTTGACCAAAGACTCGTTTGTTTTAGAAACAATCTAATTTTAATGTCAATATTTATTAATTTCAACTAATAAAGATTACAATCACATAATCATATTAATATAGGTTAAGGTTTTTTTTTTACAGATTGGTATTACCATTTTAATTTTGTCTTAACCTTACTTAATCAAATGACAATTGGGAAAGTCAAATATTGACATTTCGTACTTAACCTATAGTTTGAGGTTATTGATCTTACTTTCTGATAAAATGCGTCCTCAAGGAGGTAAACCATTTTATATTTAAATTTATTATAGCATGAAATTCAAAATTGCAAGAAAATTTGAAAAACTAACTAATCTTTATTCGATTAATTAAAATCGATATAATTAATCAACAGATTCTAATATCAAATTTATATAAGTAAAGGTTAGATTATTGTTCACAATTTTATTTTCTCATAACCTTACTTAATCAAATGGCAATATTCTATTAGAAATGTCAATTATTGACATTTTATACTTAAAATAGATTTTTAGATTATTAATGTCATATTCTAACTAATAAAAGCTCTTATGTCAAATAACATTTAGAGTCTGACCTTACACATCATATAAGTAAAAATGTCAAAATTTAAAAAAAAAGATAAATTAATTAAGCTTTTATAATAGTTTGCATATTTGGGTTAAAAATATTCAACTTCCAAATGATTACATAAGTTATTTCATAATAAATTATCATTGATTTCACGTAAGCAACATTAGAAATGAAACCTTAAATATTATATGTATTTTGGACTATATAGACTAAGAGAAAACAATGAAAAAGTAAGGATTATTTGGTCCGTAGGAGAAATTTCAATCTAGAAACCTAATATAGTAGTATTTTCATATTTCTTCTGGGGCATTAAATTAAAAATTCCATAGTTGCTGCTCCTAATAAAACAAACGAGAAACGCCAGGCTCGTAATCCACTTTCTCCGCTCGTTTTACTCACATATTTCATATTGCACATAGTTCATATTTCATCCAATCGCACCAGATCGATCCCAATCCCATTGTTTTCCTACCTACTTTATTGCTAATTGAAACGTGACATCGTCGAAGCCGGCCCTGGACGTTGCGCAACTTATTTACCATTTCACTGGAAGTGATCAAATTTTTATTTCGTTTTTGCTTCGACCCACATCATTTATTACCATCGATTTATAGTTTATTTCGAATCCAAACAAAATGTTGTTAATTTCAAAACAAACTGTACTCGAAGGACGTAATAATAAAGCAGAGAACGTGATTTTAGTTCAATTTTTATAATTTATTTTTATTTTATTTTAGGAACGTCAATGACATATTAATTAGATTCAACTGTTACCAATATTATGAAAAAAAAACACTAATAATAAAGCCCTTTGGCTGCATTTGAGAATACGAACTGAATCAATGTTGGAAAAATGAAAGTTATTTAGTTATCAACATGAAAACCGTTTAAAAACAGCAAGAAGTAACATATACATAACCAATAATGAGGTTATATATATTCGTTGTTAAATTAATTAGTATTCACTGTAAATTATATTTTTTATTATTGGTGTTTTCTTATATAATGAAAGTGATTTAGTTACCAACATGAAAACGGTTTTAAAAAACACGGCAAGAAGTGACAGATAAATAACCAAGAAAGATGTGGAATTCGAAAGAAAGTGACAGGTAAATGAGACGCGGATGAAACAAAAAATTCCAAGATTGTACTGAGTGCAAGCAAAATAAAGGAGCGAAGAGTACTTAGGTCCATGCATTCATCTTCGTTTTGAAAATTACCGTGAAATTGGGATGTCGCACGTTTCGTTTTTCCCCTCATTCGTTACCAACGGCGTAAGATTAAAGATAATTGCGCGGTGGCTCGGGCAAGTGCCACTAAGAGTTGGCAATTTTGAAAGGCGATCTTTTCAGATGTCTCTCACACACAAAGTTTTTCCTTTCTTAAGTTTCCCGATGCAATCTCGAGGCGCACGAACCGTCGCTCTAAAATAAATGCAGCTAAATTGCGAAATTGAATAACAACGAAATGAAGTAAATATATGCATTACGTATCTTGGATGTTATTGAAGAGGATGGAAGTAGGAAACTTGCAAATTTAATAATAATAATAACGAGTATGGATGGATCCGAATCTTAAGCAGCAGCAGCGCTGCTGACGTGTCAGCACGTCAGCCGCATCGTTTAATCGTCGGTTGGCAGCCCTGATCAACTGTCAACGCGGCACGGTATGGCATTAACGCCGGATCAACGTCGTCCCTTGCACAATAATTAAACGCATGCAACGGAAAATCCTCGCCTTCGATCGTAAATCTAGCACGCTCGTAAATATTACCAACTGCTAATCAATTCTGCAATCACCTCATCAAAAACAGCGAGAAGAGAAGGAAAAGAAGAATCGTGATATAAATGAATTACAATGCGAGACGCTTATGTCAACTTTACTAACTAACGTGATTTATCAGTTTGCTAAACTTTGTAGATCAAGGTGACTCAAGATTACTTTAATTCAGTTGGCAACAAAAAGTATCTTAAGGATGAAGATAAACAGCAGTCACTTGATAATACAGATTTCTATAATTTATTACAAATAATTAGATTTGAATAAAACTTTTATAATAGTTATTCGAATATTTTGTTTTCTCAATTTTTTTACTGCCATACATGATATCAACATATAACCAACAGCAAATATCTAAATAAAATCATGCAACATAAATAAACTAATGACACTACATAACCATGGTATTTATCTGTTGTTACAATACTTTGTAGGACTCTCATTGGAAATGGTCATATATGATACCAACATATTGTATATATGAATTAAAATCTTCACTATTACCAACAGTAAATATCTAAATACAATCATGCAACACAAATAAACTAATGAAACTATGTAACCATGGTGATTTATCTGTTGCTACAATACTTTGTAGGAATTCCGAATGGGAATGGTCATTAGGGCGAGTTATAAACTTACTGCCATACATAATTAGCGTGTAAAGTCGTAAAATCGTTTGGATTATCTCGGAAAACCGCTTGAAACGATCGCACGCGGCGCGACAATTCGAATGGCATGCGTCATGTTGACATTCGAATGTAAGCATGAATAAATATGTAAAATTCATTTTTAAAATATTAACTCACTCATGCACTTTCTTTATTTTTACAATGTAAACATCTATATTTTTAGTTACTTTTTCTCGAATTCTCTTCAAATATGATTTATTTAAATATTAATGTCATATGACGACAGAAATATCTATAATCCATAGACAGATTTGCAGCAATGAAATGCATTTTTTCTTTTGATTTATTTTTCTACATTTTTATAGTACAGTGATACCTCGATATACGAGTGCCCTAATATACGAGTGTTTTGAGATACGAGCCGCCGAGCAAGCGATATTTTGCTGTGAGATGAGAGCAAGATTTGAGATACGAGGAATCGCTGCACAGGACACCAATAGTTTCTCCCTCCTCAGACTAGACCTTTGAGATACGAGCAATGTGACATACGAGTAGGGTAACGGAACGATTTAAACTCGTATGTCGAAGTACCACTGTATTCCTTTTTTATTATTGTTACAGTAAATATTGTTATCAAATGAAATGATTGTACACAAATGTTAATTTTTATACTATTTTTTGAAGATAAGTTTAATACTAATTATCTTTTAATGAGATTTGCAAATTATATGCATTTTTCAATGTTAAATTGATGAGTTTACTATTTTTACAAATGCAGTCATCTAGCGGTAAGACTGTGAAGCTGAGAGTTAAATGAAAAGAAACAAATAATAATTGAAATTCTAATTAAAGAGTGCCGAAAATGCTTCAAATCAATTGAAAATAATTATGCAGGGTCTCAACAGATGGACATGGCCGATCAATCTAGAATCTAGATTGATCGTCCTGGATTCTAGATAGATGAAATAAATGGAGAGAGGCCGTCAAGTGCGTCTCGTCCTCTTCCTCACGTTCCCATTCGGTTCGAATTAAAATTCAATTAATTTTAATTCCGTCCACTGCTAATTCAATTGCCTTCGTATCGGTTTTAAATTGATCCGATTGCCGAGATTGCGCTCATCCAGCCGATCTCGTCCACTTTAAATCGCATATAACGAACTACCCCTTAATTCGATTTTAATTCACATTAGAATTCTTAACGTTCAATATCGACGCACTCTTTGCTTTTCAAAACACTCTTTGTTACTTAGCAACGAACGCTAAGATTATTTCTTGTCATCTACAAGCTTAAATATACTTAAAGATACTAAGCAACAAATAAATAATTATAAATATGTATACTTGTACATTTGTTTTCATAAATAATTCAAATATGTATACACCCATACCTCGCTTTACGGCCTAGATACGTTCCACGAAACTTGGGCGCAAAGCGAAAAGTATAACGAATCAATTATTGCGCTTGCGCAAACGTGCCTTATTTGAAGAGGGCCGTTATAGCGAAATGCCGTATAAAGAGCGGCAGTTTAGCGAGGTATGGGTGTACTTGTTTGTATACTTTTGTTTACATACATTATTTAAGTTTATATAAATGTTAGATCATTTTACTGAATTAAAATGTGCATATATTCGTTAAAATTTCAGTTTTACTATGGTCAATATATTTACCAACTGTTAACAACTTAATTCAATTTAAGTTGGTGCACTTGTATAAGGAAATTAAGATTTAACGGACATTTGTAACTGTTACTTCAGTTATCTGTATACCTACCAACCGTTAATAGCTTAAATCAAATTAAGTTCATGCACATGATTTGACGTTTCGATGAACATATTATGCAACTGCTAATACAGTTTTACAAACATTGTTGCATAACTATCAACTGTTAACAGTATATATGTAATTGTTATTTTAATTTTATTATCTTTTTCTTCTTCCACCGTACACTACTCACTTAGCTTGTGCAAAGACAGTATTATTATGATCACTGCATAGTTACCAACTGTTGACAGCTTATGTCAATTTAATTTGGTGCATTTCCAAAAATAATTGATTTTTTATTGAACATATTCAACTGTTAATAGCTTGAAACAAATTAATTTGGTGCACACGATTTGACGTTTCAATTAATATATTATGCAACTCTTATACTATAATTCCTGCATAACTACCAATTGTTAACAGTACATATGCAATTGCTATTTCAGTTTTAGTATGATTACTGCATTGTTACCAACTGTTGATAGCCTAAATCAATTTAAGTTGGTGCACTTGTATAAATCAATAAATGTGGTAAACTTTCAAACAGGAAATAATGACATATTTTTTTGAAAACTGTGATTGCAAATTCAATAACTGGAACTAATCCGCAAACAAATGTATCTATAAATGCATAATAGACTGATTATTAATTTTTGAAATATAATAATTATTAATAAATTAACAAATGCGATTATGATTTAATACAATTGTAACTTGGCAACAAACAAAACAATTGCGATTGTTATTTGTTCCACTACGATGCTAGATAAAACTGGAAATTCCAGCGATAATGAAACGATGTTATCTCTAGATAACGGATCGAGCAAATCCGATTAAGTTTGCGCAATTAACGCCACGGAATGGGGCATTCTTTCGGCTGCGATCGGGCGAGGGAGAAAAAAATAGAATGTGTTCCGAAACGAGAGGGTTCTTGAAGGAACGAACCCCTCCGCATTACAAAGAGAATACCTGCATATATTTCCACTTAGAAGCGGACAGAGAGAGGTCTTTGTAATTTTGGTTAATGGAATTTCGGTTTAAATTTATCGCTTTTAATATGATATTTTCGTACTCGAAGGCCGCACAAATTTATTATTAATAAATCGTGAAAAGGGGTGCATAGGGAAACGCGTTGAAATATTGCGAGTGGATTTTCACTTGATTGAAACGAGTTTCGGGTATTTCGCTCATAAATTTAAAGTGGACTGTAGAATATTTATGCAGTTTGCATTAACTGAATTACATTTTCGTTTCATTTTCATGATTCTTTCAATAATGTAATTTACAAATCAATATTTCAGTGGAAATGGAATATTATTTTTTTGTTGTTTTTTTTTTGTAATTATTGTTGCAATAAATATTATTATAATTATTAGGATAAACAAATAGAATGTGAAACAGAACTAATTCAGATTAATTCAAATTGATAGGTAATCGAATTAATTTGATAACATTTTAATTCAATTTAATTATACTTTAGATATTTTCTAGAAATAAGTACAACTTTGAGATTAAGTGAATAAAAGTTAAATATATTTCAATTGCAATAAAAAGTCATCTAATTTCTTTGAAAATTCGACAAAATGAAACAAGTTTATGGATATAGCAGAGTATCATTCAAATGTTAAAGACAAAAATAAACTTCTCTGGTAAATTCACAATTGTTTCAATATTTATTATTAAATTAATTAATTAACAATACATTAATTAATGTTTGACTTTCTTTTAATGATTTCGTAAAGTAAATTAAGAGAATAATATGAATATCACTAATTACTAATTTCAATAAAATATACTCAATTTTCAGGGCTTGAAATATGTTTAGTTTCAAATTTGATAGTTTAATTACACTGCTTCGAATTTAAACAAAAAAGCAAAATTATGTTGGTATGTTGAAAATGTTCAAAAATATGGTTATATGATTGTTGAAAAACAAACCATGGTCTTACCAACTTTAACAAAGGGAAAATGAGGTTGGTATGTTCAAAACGTTAAAAAAGTACGGTGCTACGAATGGTGAAAACAAGCCATGGTGCTACCAACTTTAATGAAGCGAAAATGAGGTTGGTATGCAAATGTTAAAAGAAAGAACGAAACTATAAATATTGAAAAACAAACCATGTTCCTACCAACTTTAATAAAGGGAAAATGAGGTTGGTATGTTCAAAATGTTAAAAAAGTACGGTGCTACGAATGGTGAAAAACT
>JAFMTC010000178.1:93356-138586 GCA_018845635.1 Nicrophorus orbicollis
GATTCACTACAATTTACGTGATTCACTATATTGTACAAGATTCACTACAATTTACGAGATTCACTACAATGTACAAGATGCACTACCTTCTACAAAATTCATTCAACCAAATTAATCACATATTACATTGAACTTCTTCTTCTAAGACAAAAATGATGCAAATATTAGTATAAAAGCAATTGAAATTACAATAATTCCAAAACGGTGCTTATTTAAGCATATGAAAACAAAATACATCAGCCATACCTTTTTCACAGAACCGCATGTGGAGACCGGTCCACATATGACAACATTCACCTAAATGCTAAATCATTGGATATCATTAAAACAAATTGTTTAATCAATATTTACATATCTATCCATGGACATTCACTAATTGACAACCCGTCATTTGCGTTAAATTTCGTGTGTGAACGTTTCGCGATTTTCTGCTCTCCTCTCATGAAAATTCACGTGTGCGCGCACATCCGATGCGTAACCAAATTCGATTTCCGGGAAATCGTCGGCGAAGATTTCTGCGCCTCTTACATAAATCATGAGCAAACGGTTGCGCTTGGAGCACGACTACGCCGAGCAGCTGCGGCAGGAAGCGGAAGAGGAAGATGACAAACTCAAGAAGCAGCAGGAGCGGATCTTCGCGCCGATCACGTGGGCCCGCTTCCACAACGGATTCCGCATCATCGACCTGAAGGAGAAACACTACGGCGAAGTCATCGATTTGATAAAAGTCGGAATTTTGATGATTTTCGAAGTAGATGAAGTTCTTACTGATACCATTTGCAGGAGCACTACATTCCTGTGGAGGTGTTGTGCAGGAACGCTGAGATTGAGGAAGATGAGGTCTCGTTGAAATCTTTCCTAGATGAACTCATGTTTAACATGCGAGATTCTACTTCGATCATAGCGATTCATGAAAGTAAGTACACATCGATATAGAAAAATAACAAGGTTTTTAACATTTTAATTTTTTTAACTATAAGACGCAAACAATTCTTGGTTTTATTTTCTAAGTAGAAAAGTATCTTGCTAAGTACCTTGAATGTACACTTACACTACATAATTTCTAGAAATTGAAGTAGACCTCTTACAAATATAAAAGATGCTACATTGAGAAGCTTGAAGATTTTTCTTTAATCAAATTATTTATCGATTTTTCGGACTATAAGACGCTCAAAAAATCTTAGTAAAGTAGTTTGAGTATACAATTACACTATATAATTTTAATAAATTAAAGAAAAACTGTTACAAATATAAAAGATGCTACTTTGAAAAGCCTGAAGATTTATCTTTATTCTAATTATTTACCGATTTTTCGGATTATAAGACGCTTACCAATTTTTCGGACTATAGGTAGAAAAGTATCTTGCAAAGTAGCTTTTATATACAATTACACAACACAAGCAATTAACTAATTACAGAATAACTCTATATTTCTAATAACACATTACAATTTGAAAAGCCTAAACATTAGTTCTTAATCAAATTATTTACTGATTTTTCGGACTATAAAACGCTCAACATGTTTTTCTAAGTAGAAAATTGTTTTCCACATTAGATTGAGTATAATATTTAACAAATTACAGGAAATCTCTAGTAGTTACAAATGAATAACATTGAACGACACAATATCAAATTCTTTTCTGATTTTTCGAAGCATAAGACGCACCGTAATTCATATATTTCTCTAAGTTTTAAGATATGTCTTACCAAGAGTTAATTAATGCAATTACATCACTCAATTGATTATAGATATGTTATAACATTATATCTAATCCCCTACACATCTTCAAACTACTTTATAGTTGCGTAACAATAACGAAAGCAACTTTTTCTATTCTGATTTATGCAACTTTTGTTACATTTTTTTAAACCTTCCAAGTTTTTATTTCCGTAACATAATCAAGCATTTTTTATACAAAATTAGATGATACTTGTTATTAGACTATCTAATTAGATTGGACAAAACAATAATTAATAGATGGTTGAGCAAAATGGTAACGTTTCTTCTATGACATCCCATATTACAGTATTACTGCAATTTGCTAATAATTATGTTAGGCCTTGGAGAGAAAACAAAAAGTATTGATATCACCTAGCTACGTGATGTAAAAGTAAGAATCTCGCTGCCTTCCTGTTTGCTTTTCAATCGTTTTCTTTCTCCTTTTCTTTTATACATTTATTAAATGCCGTTATTTTGCTTTCATTGTGTAAATTACTCTTGTAAGGTTCGAACGAATTGGCCGCGGTTCTCATATTGCGTATCGTGAACAAAATCGATTACAGCCGCGTTTTTACGCGGATCGCATTCAACGAGGGCGAGGCGCGCAAGAAGTGCACTGCCATCATCAACGCCTTGAGCCGAAAAGTCGACGTCTACAAGATGATGAACTGCGACACCTTCCTCTACTACTCCCTGCTCTGCGTCAATCCCAACTACAGGCACAAAGGTAAGATGATGATGATGATGATAATAGATGATAGACCATAATCATCGGATGTTCAACAAATAAATCGCTTTGATGATCCAGCTCTTGGTTACCAGTTGATGAGGATCGGCCTGGACGTCGGAGTCTCTCTGAAAGTACCCGTTGCCATGGGGATATTCTCCAATTTCAAGATGCAGAAGGCCGCGCGGAAGCTGAACTTCAAGGTGAGCGCATTTTCGCTTTTTTTGTTTGCATGTGATTCGATTCGTGGAAACGCGAGAAGCTCGCATTGCACTTACGTAACAATTATCGTTACGTAAACACTCGCATTGTGTACTTGCAAGTCGGTTGAACAACCTGCGCGACGGGCTATCACGTAACGCCATCCATCAGCGAGCGATAGCAATTTGCAAACAGGAAATTGTCTATTGAAGAAGAAGAAGGTGTTCGCTTTTCGCATTCGTCAACGTCCATATCCGTTTCTAATTTCAACTTTAAAGTAACGGTAATCAATTATGTTTGTTTCGTTTTATAGAGATGATTCCTTTTTTTTGTATTGTTTTGTTTTTTACGGTTGGCCATCTGATTTGATCCCATTGGGAACCATTTGGAGATGTCGGTCATAGTAAGATGGATTCGCGTCCCTCGTGAGTCGTAACCATGGGGATGGGGTAACATCTGCCGTAAAGTTTGGGATTTGTTTTGGTAAACATGCGTTGTTATGTTACCTGCGATTCGTAAATGTTAGATTTGAAATATTTAGGAATCGAAGATGACTAAAGTTATGCTCCGATTCATCTTTTATTTTTGATAACAAATATCCATTTATCTTGTTTATATATATATTTTTAATTCTGTGTTTAACGATATATTTATATTTTCATCGTTCATTTGTAAACTTTGAATGTAGGCAACTAAATTCACAGTTACATTTATTTTTTATGTAAGGCAATGTAAATAACATTAAAACAAACTGTATTTTAGAATAAGAATAAGATGAACTCCTAAGTGACTGGATATTAATTCAATATCTTACCAATCATTAAAATAGAAGTTCTGTTTATCATACCCGGCGCATCCAGCAAAAAATATTGTTATTTAAATTTATTTTTGGTCAATAATATTTTATATCAGTTTTTATCAGTCTTCAAATGTTAGAGATTTATTTGAAGACTTTAATAGATTGAATTAATCTGAAAGATGTTTATGAGACTAGGATAGTTGGGGAATGTAACGCATATTCATTTATTACTGTATCTTGAGCCATTTTGGTTGTAATTCGCTGTCAAAGTTGAAGAAATGAAAAATTAACGTGCGAAAAGGCACCGTTTTCACGTTTTATTTGGCTGTAATTCATTGTCAAAGTTGAAGAAATGAAAACTTAACGTGCGAAAAGGCACCGTCTTCACGTTTTAGCGATTTTCTCGAAAAGTATAATAGATAGAGTCGATCCAAAAGATGCATATGAAACTAGGATAGTTGGGGAATGTAACGCATATTCATTTATTACTGTATCTTGAGCCATTTTGGGTGTAATTCGCTGTCAAAGTTGAAGAAATTGAAATTTAACATGTGAAAAACCAGTGTCTCCACATTTTACGGATTTTCACAGAGACTATAATAGATAGAATTGATCTGAAATACATTTATGAAACTAGGATAGTTGGTGAATGTAACACATATTAATTTATTACTGTATCTTGAGCCATTTTGGGTGTAATTCAATTCGCTGTCAAAAATGAAGTAATAAAATATTAAGCAGTGTCTTCACATTTTAGAGATTTTCTCAAAAACTATAATAGATGGAATTGATGTAAAAGATGATTGTAAGACTTGTATGATTTGGGAATGGAGCACATATAAATTCATTGTAGTGTTTTGAATCGTTCGGCTATATTTCATTGTCAAAAATGAAGGAATGAAATATAAACAGTATCTTCACATTTTAACGATTTTCCAGAAAACTATAATAGATAGAATTGATCTGAAAAATGATTATAAAACTTGGATAGTTGGAAAAACTAAGGCATATTAATTTATTGCTGTGCCTTGAATCGTTTGACTGTAATTCGATATCAAAAATAAAGTAATAAAAAATTATTAAGAAGTGAATAAAGTTGCCTATTGCTAAGAATTCAAATTTAATTTTCTAAACTACACAAGTTTACAAATACTTTGAATTGTTATTCGTGAATTAATCAATTTGCATTTGTGTTGTAGCTGATTCAAGAAGTGAGTTATACGAATTGGAGGGATAAAAACAACGAGCTGATCTTCGGTGATCCTGGTGCCGGTAACTACTCTTGCGCTTTGATGATCGGCTCCGTACCACCTGGAGGAACCACCGACCCACTGGTCATAAAGGTGCTGTCGCCGGCCGAGACGAGGGTCGTTCAACCTCCGAGGACCCGTTTGGAGAAACGGGACAAATTGGAGCGCTCCAAGAACCCGACTTCCACCGCCGCCTAAAAACACCAACCAACACCTCTCACCTGATCCAAAAACTTAACAACAATGTGCTCTGCACTACACCTGCATCACGTTTCTATCCTCTCTCTCCCACCTTTGTCGCGGATTTCCCCCTCGCACACCTCGAGGGGACGAAATAAAAACCAGAAGAGTGACGGTCGGTGTTGATCAGTGCTGCGGCGAATTCCGCGAGATTAAGAGTGAAAAGAGATGACTTACCTGCTCAGGTTAATTGCGATCGGCGTGGCGCTCTGCGTTTACGTCGGAGCAGAGCGTGGACCCTTCGTTCAGATCAAGAATGGAGTCCTCAGAGGAACCTACATGGAAACAAAGAACGGAAGGAAGTTCGAAGGATATTTGGGAATTCCCTACGCCGAACCACCGATCGGAGATCTCAGGTTTAAGGTAAACAACTTAAGGAAATCTGTGAACCAAATTTGATCATAATAGATACAAGATTCATTGAAAAGTCTAAATAATAATGAAAAACTATACTATTGTTTAAATGTTTGCAATTCGATCTTTCAAATCTGAATTCAGCAAAAATGTGAGTAGACCTTCATGATCACGCATTGATCTTAAACAAACACTGAAGAAACTCTAATTAAATTGAAATTAGCATAAGATTCCCATCGTGAAGTTGAAGATGTTTGCAATTAGACCTTTTAAATTACATCTCATTTGCAACGAACGTCATTCTTGCAAGCGAATTAATTAACACACGTGGGAATTAAAAAGTGAGAAGAAAAAAAAGACCGATTCGTGCTACAAACGAGCAATTAGTCCATCACAAAAGCGGTTTTTCCTAAGTATACGATTATTTTACATACTAATTAATTGAAATTGCATAAAACATGTAACTTAAATGCATAAAACATTGTAATTAATTTTGGATTCTATCACTAAATCAGTTGATTTAAGAAAGTTCAACTGGGAAAGCGAATAATATGCGTATTCCAACTAGGTTTCTAGATACAAAAAAAAACATGCACGAGAGAAGATCGAAACTGGTTTTTGTTCATCGTCATCTTTTTTTCTTCTCGTTTCGAATATTTTCGGAGAGTCAATACTCTCATTTGAGCAGTTTTTTGGAAAAAGACTAATTTGTGAATGAAATCAACTAATACGTTCTAAAATATACTCATTTCATTTGATTATTCTCTTTACACTACATAATTTAAGTGGATCGGATATTTAAGTTGGTTTACTTTGAATGTAGTTCATCAGTAATTAGACCGTTTAATA
The DNA here is from genome assembly GCA_018845635.1 of Nicrophorus orbicollis. Classification (NCBI taxonomy): domain Eukaryota; kingdom Metazoa; phylum Arthropoda; class Insecta; order Coleoptera; family Silphidae; genus Nicrophorus; species Nicrophorus orbicollis. The sequence continues at coordinate 99,497 of JAFMTC010000178.1, forward strand.
TATAGCTTTCATTTAACCACCAAGTTTTGTTAATCTTACTTCGTAAACTTATTTCTACCTTTGAAAAGCAAGGAAATCTTACACTCAGAATCATTAAAGATAAATGTTTAGGGTTTTCAATGGATCACTTTATATTTTTATATCTATTAAGGATTTTCTGAAATTTACTGTAAAATTTGTAAAACTGTTTTTATGCCTTGAAAATTAGAGACTCAATTACAAATCATTAATTTTCTAAGTAACCTTAAATGACACGATTATAAATATGAACTTTAATTGAAGGTGGATAGTTAGGCTTTCCAACGAACCACTCGTAATTGTTGTATCTATTACAGATTTCCAGTAATTTACTGTCACATTTGAAGAAAATGTTTTCTTAATTCTCAAAACACGAGTGTCTTTTCATTAATTTCGTTGGTTACTATAAACGACACAATTATCTATGAGTATTGTAATTGAAGCTGAATAGTCAAGCTTTCCTAACGTATCAATCGCTATTTTTGTACCTATTACTACAAAAGCGAGTGTGCTTACAAATCATTAATTTTCTCGGTTTCTATAAACAACACAATTATCTATTAGTACTGTAATTTAAGTTGAATAGTTAGGCTTTCCAACGTATCAATCGCCATTCTTGTAACTATTACGGATTTCCTGTAATTAACTGTCAAACTTGAACTCGAATGTCTTTAAATATCATTATTTTTTCTACGGTTTTATGAACACTAAGAAAGTAGAAACGAGTAAAAGTGGACCGTTGATAGAATAAAAAAGATTTACATATTTTTATTAATCGAGGACAAGAAAGACATAGATTTCTCCCAAAATTTCGATGAATAACGTCAAAGAAAGTTAAGAAGGAAAAAAATGTTACGCATGAATTCATTTATAAACTGTAAGGTAATGCAAATGAAAAAAATCTGAGACTTTTAATTGAAACATGAAATTTGAAGTAATATTTGATTTTTTTTGCATGTTTAATTTAACACAGCCAAAAATAAAGAATTGGATTAAGTTGGATTAAAATTTCCATTGCTGTTTTTTTTCTCAATTAATTATTCTATCATGAATTTGCGTTTTTGTTTTTTGTTTATTTGAACTTTGCGCATGTCGAAAAGCCGGCCACACGAGACAAGAAAACAATGTTAATGAGTAATAAATAATGATAACGAAAGTTGATGTAAGTGCGACTTCTTATCTGAAGAAATGAAAACAATACAGGTTGTATTTCACGTTTTCGTGATCCTTATGCAAATAACCTAATTTATTTTATTTTTTTATTTCGTGCTTCTGGATTTTTTTTTTAGAAAAAATTAATCCTATAGTAAATCTAAAATCAGTAGTAGGTTGATCCAGACGATAAATATTTGCAGTTGTTTCTCCTTTCTTCTATTTTTCCATTGCGTAATCATTTCAACGAGTAAACAAGATTTGCATTATAAGACAATTCATAAAAATCGAGTCAAGGGAAATAGCAGAAGAAAATTGCAATTAGATTCGATTCAGTTGAGAATCGTCAAGGTGATTGATGTATTTTTAATTGGTTTCACCGCATTCACTATGAGTTTTTACTCCTTGCGGTTCGTTCTTTTCATTTCGATTGTCCTCGCTTCTGAATGATGTTGAGTTTTTTATTTGTTTGTTTGTTAAATAGGCGCCGGTAGCCGCAAAGTACTGGAGCGGCGTGAAAGATGCGACCAAAGTGCACGGGGTTTGTCCACAGAGGAATATCTACACTAGGTCCGATGTCATCGAAGGAGACGAGGATTGTCTCTTCCTCAACGTCTACACTCCAAAGGTTTGTATTCTTGTTGATTTCTAGTGATTTGTTGAGTGTGTAAGTCTTGTTCTTCTTTTAGATGGATTCTGAATCTTCAGAAGTGTTTCCGGTTATGATTTTCCTGCACGGCGGAGGATGGCTCTGCGGTTCCGGAAACTCCATGTGGTACGGACCGGAAATCTTGCTGGACAGAGACGTAGTCTTGGTCGTTCCCAACTACAGATTAGGTAACATTGAGATCCTAACCTATCCTAAAACTGAACTGTCATAAGCTCTCTTAACCTAACCTAAGTTATGATTATTTGATCCGTAATCTCTATGACTACCATAATTAATGTGGTAAGAAACAATTAGGTTAAAATTAATAACTTTTCTTGATCTAAAGTTTGGAATTAGGTTAGATTATGACAGTTTTGATACTAAACTGTTAGATTATCACACTTTTGATTCTAAACTGTTATAAACTAACCTAACTTATGATTATTTTATCCATCACATCTATTATAGAAATTGTAATTTTAGGTAACCCAATTGTAAAAAAAATCATTGATTCATAACCTATCCTAATCTTGACTTGCGTAACCTATCCTAAGTTGTAATTATTTTACTTATGATCTCCATGACTACCACAGTTAATACGATATGATACAGTCCAACATTACGTGAAATTTAAACTGAAATGTTTTATTTTTCAGGTGCGTTGGGTTTCTTGACGACAGGTGATGAAGTCGTTCCCGGAAACAACGGCCTGAAGGATCAGGTTATGGTTTTGAAATGGATCCAAGAGAACATATCGAAATTCGGAGGTGACCCCAAGAGCGTTACGATCTTCGGAGAGTCGGCAGGTGGCGCCAGCGCCCATTACCACATGCTGTCACCATTGAGTCGAGGTACATGATCAATCAATCAACGACATTAATCAATCAACTAATAATTATTCGTTCAGGTCTTTTCAGCAATGCCATTTCTGAGAGTGGAACAGCCCTCTGTCCGTGGGCATTCTCCCCAAAGAACGAAGGTGTGACCAACAGCAAAAAACTGGCAAAACTATTCAAATGCCCCACGGATTCCACGAAGAAAATGGTCGAGTGCTTGAGGAAGGTCGACGCACGAGACATCATCGCCAAAGATTCAGATTTCATGGTTCGTCAATCAAGATTTTTACAATACATTGTAATTAATCTATTTGTTTGCCTTAAAGTTGTGGGACAAAGATCCGATGATCCCGTTCAAACCCGTCATCGAACCGGAACACAAGGGAGCGCTCATCACTAAGCACCCAATCGAATTGATCAAATCCGGTGACGTGGCAGACGTCAGCTGGATGGTAGGCTTGAACAGCGACGACGGAGCTTTGAGGGTTGCAGGTAATATCTTTTTTTAAATTTTTCGACCTATAGGACCAAAAAATTGCCAGCAAAAAGGTCGTAATATTGAGGAAAAAATCTAAATATTTCTTTATTTATTTAGCTCTTTACGGAGTACCCAAACTTATCGAAGAGCTGAACGAAGATTTCGAAACAAAACTTCCGATTTCGCTGATCTTCGACAAAACAACCGAAGATTCTTCGAGCGTTGCCAAGGAAATTAAACAGTACTATTTCCAGGGTAAAGAGTTAAATTCCGAAACGAAACAAGCCGTCGTTGATGTGAGTTTTTAACTCTTTTTTCCTTCATCGTCTATAATATTGTATTCTTTTTTTCAGTTGTACACCGATGGTTGGTTCTTGAATGGTGCTGATCAGGCTGTGGCCTTGCACAAGAAGTACCTGAAGCATCCGGTTTATTACTATCTTTTCGGCTATCGTGGAGTTGCCAGTTTCAGCGAAGTTTTCGGGGACAAGCACAACGATTATGGTGTGTGTCATGCCGATGAGTTGCAATACCTGTTTCCGGTTGCCGATGGACTGTTTCCGGATAAGACTCACACCGAATCCGATAAAAAAGTTGCCAAGTTGATGACCACTCTTTGGGCTAACTTCGCTAAACACAGGTTTGTGTCTTATCTTATTTACTTGTTACTCGTCTCCACTTGTTACTTGATAAGATACTTATTACTTGACAAGTATTTTTTTTATTAAATTTATAGAGTGCTTGTGATTTGATTTGTCAATAATTTCAGCGATCCTACGCCGAAAATGGACGATGTTTGCCACAAAAAGTGGCTTCCTGTGGAATCTGCTGAAACTATGGAATTTTTGAACATCGGCGCTCATGACGACATTACGATGGAGGAGGGTCTTTATATGGAAAGGGCGAAGTTTTGGAGGAATCTGCCAATCAACGCCGAGTTTAGCGGAGATCTCGTCAGGGATGAATTATAGGAAAAAGAGCAAACACATTTTAGACAAAAGAATGTAAATAATATTAATATTTACGATGTAAATATATTGAAACCAATAAAAAAGTACCGTACTGGGAGTAGCTTCCAAATTCAAATTGATTTATTTTTCCTTGATTGCAAACATTTTGATTACTGCTTCTAAAATCAAGTTACTTTTAAAAGTACTTGTGAAGGTAATATGTTATAAAATCGTATTTATTAAAGTTTCTTTACAGAAATAAATGGATTAATGGATTTTTTTAAAATACAAATATATGTAAAAGTTCTTGTACAGTTTGTATTAATACATACTGAATTACAGTTTGTAATAATACTGAATTTACTAAGGTTTTCTTAAATAAAATGTATTTACTATAGGCAATTTATTTAACACTTTAACCATATTGTTGCATATATCAAAAGAAAAATGAACTATTCTATTATATAATGATTTTTTCTCAAAATTGTATTAGTAATGGATTATAAATGAATTATTAATATTTTTAATATTAAATTTAAAAATATATTTTAAAACGGAATATTATTGTATTTGTGTACGTTATGTTTTTTGCATTCATTTTTATCATCATAGATTATCTTCGAATAATAATAGCAAAATAAATTTAAGAAGCAATAAATAAACAATTTCATTATTATGGCACGAAGGTGAGCGTGATACTGACGACAAGAACTGCGTTATCGTATGTATTTTCAGAAGAATTTCGCTGTTTCGCGAAACGCTTCCGCAAATCTTCGCAATTTTCGTGAAGAATCTGATTCTGGTTGGGTTTGGAATGACATGGGCCTTCCCAAGAATCGCCGTCGACGGGTTGGGAGACAGCAACGAAACAATAGAAATAAACGATGATCAAGTGGCTTGGTTATGTGAGAATAATTTAATGATGATTTTAGAAAAACAGAAAGAGATAGATTCGTTTGTTTTGTAGATAGTACGAATTTACTTTTCGTACCTATAGGTTGCTTGATTTCCGGTTACTTGTGCAAGAAATGCGGTAGGAAGAGAACGCTGCAGTACGCCAATATTCCTTTAGGTTTTGCTTGGATGATGTTCAGATTCGCAAACTCTCTGTGGCAAATCTACTTCGGTTTAGGTTTGTTCGGATTCCTTTTGGGATGCATCGAATCTTCGGTGAGATGTTTTAGAATTTAATTTTAATTTGTTGAAATTTCTTGATTCAGATGCTTCTTTATAATAATGTTTTGTTAAATTAATTTGAAATTTGTTGATTCAGGTGATACATTACACGTGTGAGGTATCGAAGCCAAAGATGCGAGGCTTCTTTGTGGCCTCTTCGACGCTCTTCTTCATCCTCGGAGCCCTTCTGGAAGATTTACTGAGCTTCTGCTTCACGTGGAGGGACGTGGCTCTGTGCAATTTCATGCTCCCTTTGGTTGCCTTCAATCTGGCGATTTTGCTACCGGAATCTCCTCAACACTTGATAGAAAATCAAGATTTGATCGAGGCTCAAGAGAGTTTAGCTTGGCTCAGAGGCTGGATCAAAGTGGAAGACGTTGAGGAGGAATTCAAAGAGATAGTGAAGGAAGTTAAAAGCGACGACAAAATGAACTTTTTCGTTGCCTTGTCATTGATCATTTTCGTATTTCTTGTGCAAAGCTTCGGAGGTTCTGCGAATACAGAAATCCTGAAGATGATTGACGCTTCGCTCAACGAAGTTTTCTTGAAGATATTCGTGCAAGTTTTGGAATTAATCGGTTGTTTGTTGTGCGCGTTTTTGGTGAATCTCTTAGGCAAAAGACCGCTCACCTTCTTCACGTTGATCCTCTCAATCTTGTGTTTAACTACCATCACGGTTTACGGTTATAAAAGAACTTTATCCGAATCTAGTTGGATACCATTAACTTTAACTCTTGTTTTCTTCGTGTTTTCGCACGCTGGGATCCGAATCCTCCCCTGGATTCTTATGGGGGAAATCTTCAGCTACGAGAGGAAATGTTTGGGCTCGGCTCTGGGCGCAGCTGTAGCATATACATTGAGTTTCCTCTCCAATAAACTCTTCATCTTAACCACCGAGTACCTAAGTTTGACCCACGTTTTTTGCTTCTACGCTGCGTTTAATTGCGCGGCTCTGATTATCTTATTCTTCGCGTTACCGGAAACCGAAGGAAAAACTTTGGCCGAAGCCCGAATCGGTGAGAGGAAGCTCTCGAGGCGAGAATCCTCAGAAGATTTGTTTCAGGTAAACCTGAGTCGAGAAGAGAACAGTTACAAGAAATTCGCCAACTTCGATTCTTCAATTTAAGCAATAAAGAAACCCGTTGATAGTTATTAATGATGTTGTTGTTGTTGTTGTTATTATTATTGTTTCGCTTCGCTTGTATTTCCACGATTGTTTCTGCGCCTGCTCCGATGGTGGATTGAAGCCTCGAGAGGAGGAAGCGATTAATTGAAGCGAGTTCGTCTAATTGTATTTACATGGATTATCTTGTGTGTAATTTGATGTTAACACCTACCAATTTCGTGGATTGTCCGGGTATTTTTTCTTTACTTTTCGGTATTTCCTGGTTTCAAAGAGATCGCGTGTGTTGCCCAATTTTCACGTGCGAAAAAAAAAGAGCGAAGCCCGAAGAGGAACAAAAAGCAAACGCCGTTGGGTGGGGGTGGGGACGAGGTTTGTTTAGAAAGTGAAATCAAGTACGGCGTTGGAACTTGAGCGGCTCAGTCTTCGTCAATTGGCCGATTTGCACGAAACCGATCATAAATCATGCAAATCGTTTTTTGAGTCTCCTCTTTGGATTTTATCGAAGATCAACATGGTAAGTCACAATTTTATATCTTCGAAATTATTACCTATTTTATCCATTTTCACTTTCCAATCATCTTCATTGAATCTATTCTCAACGATGCTCGGAACTACCCATAATTTATTCACGCTTCAATAATTTGTTTACGTTTCATACGAAACAACCATATTTTTAAATATCACATACTTTTATGATTTCGCACAACACAATTCAATAATATGTTTACGAAATAATCATATATTTAAATATCACATAGTTTAATGATTTCGCATAACACAAAGATGATGTCAACAGTTTTTGAAACTTTACATTTATAATTAAAATAATACAATTAATACAATTTCCAGTTAAAGTTTTACAATTCACACGTTACAGTTAACAAATATTAATCAATACAAAAATTAAACAATAGATGGCATCTACCTATTAACGAATCCACAACACTCAATAAATCACATTTGCTTTAAACGAAAACAATTTCAAAGATTAAGAAAATTATAGAAAATTATTCAAATTATCAGAATTATGGAAACAAATATCCGTTACAATATAATATAATTATCAACAAATTGTTTTTTTCTTTTAATTTAACAAAATTATTCGTAATGAGTTTAAAAACTGTCTCGTGCATAAATTAAGTAGTCGGTCGTTCACTTTCACAAATAACGATACAAAAGAACAAACAATTTAATTGCATTATTTCCTTTCAATTTGTAGACATAATTTCTTCCAAATTCATTAGTAAATATGCTTAAAGGAAATCTTTTCAAGGACTTAAAATGAAACCCAAAATTTTCACTTCCAAATTGCATTTAGAATAAGTAAATGAAGTAAAAATTCAAATGGAGAGATCTTAACAGATCTTAAACAAAATAATTTATTTTTTGTTTATTTAGTTCAATTATTATCAATTAGGAGCACAAATATTGCACAAAAGAAGAAATTTGCAAAAAAAACAACAGCAGATTAGCAAAACGCAGTCGATTTCAAAATTTACAACATCCTTAAGTAAACAGGACATTTGCAAAACGGTTAAGATTTCAACAGATTTATCTGTTAAGTACATGAATAAATTGCGGATCGTAAAGCAATTACCTTTTTGGTCGAGGTTAAGAATTTTCATAAAGTAATTAAGTTTTTTTTCCTGTTAATTCTTTCGTTTATTCATTTTCTGACAGCAACAATTCAAATGGTAATCAAATTAAACGTTGATTGACTTAAGTAGGATGAGTTAATTGAGCAAATCGAGCACGTCAATCCCTTTCACTTTCATCTATTTTAAGTGATGTAAGGTTAAATAGTTTGAATTTTCATCTGTCAATAATTTGACAGCTGTCAAATATTTAATTGTTATTCGGATCGTCTCAAAAATAAATTTTAATTTATTTCAAATGACACTTTGTAATAATTTGCATTTTCAAACTGTCATAATAATCAAATGTCAAACTGTCAAATATTGAATTGCTATTTTGTTTGGGAAACTAATTGGGAAAAACATGCAATGAACAAATGATGTTATTTTCTCAAATTCATTTTTTAAATTTTAAAATGACTCATGGTTACATAATTTCCATTTTCAAACTGTCATAATAATAAATTGTGAACTGTCATCTGTCAATTAACGAATTGTTACTTGGATTGTGCAATGAATTCAAAAAAAACTTTCATTGAATAAATATTAATATTTTTTCAAAGATACATTTTCATTTAATTTAAATTTCCATTTTCAACTGTCAATATGTGACATTTCGGCTATCGTATGCCAAATTCGAAATCTTCCAATACATTGATTTTTATTTCACCATTAAATGACTATTAAGCGATGTTAATTACTTAATACATATTTAACATTCATTCGTTTTTTGACGTATCGTTTTTGCACTTTCACTTCACTTAAAATTTGCATATCGATAGTTTAAGTAAAACGAATTAGATCGATGTGTGATGAACAATAAAAGTGTATATAATAATTATACAAAATTAATCACTAATTAACTGAATGTCAATTTTAAAGAACGAATCTAGTTGCGAGTAACGAAGTGAATTGTCTATAGACAAATTTATTATCATTTTGACAACTTGCATTATCAGATGTCATTTTGACAACATAAAATGTCAGATGTCAATTTGACAACGTGCATTGTTAGATGTCATTTTGACAACATGCATTGACAGATATAATTTGACAACATATTCTGTCATTTTGGCAGATTTATAATTCACAAGGATATATATTTGCAATGGAAAAAACAATAACAATACGGAAACACGAAAATTTGTTGACGCGACATTAAAAATCGATTACACGAAGTATTCAATTATTCTGCAATTTACACGTACAGAAAAAAATGCCGTTCAAGAAGAAACACATGAACGTACAAAGAGTGCAAGTACGAGCGTGTCAATGTCAAACAACTTTTTAAATTCTAACCTCCACCGTTACCTTACCTTTAATTTGGATCCATGACCTTAGCCAAAAAGCGAATAACAAAATTCTTAAATTATGGCTTATTGATTAAGTAACCATACGCTTTTTGTTTGATCGTTTCTATTGCAACAACGCGCATACAAATTAATTTTTTGACATTGAAAGTGGCATAATTTCTCCTATTATAACAATTACAATACGCGTATTTTGCTTACATTAATTGAAAATTAACTTCTTCAGGTTTTTCCCATCCGTAACGAAATAAGCAACACGAAAATTGTGATAATATGTTTACAATTATTATAATTGTTTAAAGAATGGTAATCTCAGAATTATCCAAAAAAATAAAAATAAAGTATTGTTGTTTTCTTGAAAATGCAGCTTCTCTTCGGATATTTCATATCTCTCTGAGTCCGTCACCACTCAATGGATCAACAAGGAAGAAGGAATAAAACAACAACAATTGATTCGACGAGGGTCACTGACTCGAGATATTGTTATCGTAAGAATACCAACATTTCAATAAACGAGACACACTTATCACACCGTGACATGAAAAGGTCTTCGCATTCGGAAATCGTGTCGAACCTGACGATCGACCTTCGACGGAATCCCTGAAATTGATACAAAACCGCATCGCATTTTTCTTCGCGGATTTCCAACATAATTGCTTCCATAATTCCCATTAACAATCAGTATAATTACATTTTTTTTTGCTCATTCGTTTTAATTTTTCTGTGTTTATTCTTTGCGGTTTCCCCCCACTCGTTCATAATTGTCAACATTTTCGTGCTGACATTGAATTTGTCGTTACGTTCTGTTACGTAAGTCGCACGGAATTTTCAAATTGTACGGTTTTTTTACCCATCGAAGGCGAATTCTGTTTTACTGTGCTTATCGGGGAATAATAAAACTTTATCGTCCGAAAAGAAATAATAAATATCTTGCAAAGTGCACACAATTATGAAATACCATTGAAAATCGCATATAGTGGTCTATTTTTTTGTTGTTTAAAACAAATGTCAATATCGTCCAATTGAATGTGTTAATTAAAATGACAATTCAACAGACATCCATTTTAGTAAGGAGTTTTGACATGTCACTTGACAATTTTAATAAGGAGTTTTGACATGTCACTTGACAATTTTATTGAGAATATTTTATTTTTGTAATTAAAAACAAAATAGCTAATAAAATAATAGTTTGTTAATTTTTTGCTTGTTTTTGATAATTGCAAATAGTATGGAATGACAATTTAAATGTCATCCATTTTCATAAGTTTTTTTTTTATTGCCTTATGACATTTGACAAAATAATTAACTTTTTATTAATAAATTATGATGATATTTTATTAGAAAAATACTTATCTTTTAAAGTACAAAGATTATGACAGTATTCTTTTAAATTTCAAAGATTATGAATTGACAATTAGAATATCATCATAATTTATTAATAAAAAGTTAATTATTTTGTTTATTTTGTCAAATGTCATATGCCAATAAAAAAACTTATGAAAATGGATGATTTTAAATTGTCATTCCATAATATTTGCAATTATCAAAAACAAGCAAAAAAATAACAAATTATTATTTTATTTGTTATTTTGTTTTAAATTACAAAAATAAAATATTCTTATTAAAATTGTCAAGTCACATGTCAAAACTCCTTAATAAAATGGATGACTGTTGAATTGTCAAATTGTTCTTCATTTTCTTACTTAGTTTTTGACATTTACTACTTGACAGTTTTCTTTTAAATTACAAAGATTGTGAGTTGTTTTAATTACGTAGTTTTTGACATCAACTACTTGACAGTTTAATTATTTTCAAATTTTAATAAGGTTATCCGTTTATAATAATTTAAAAAAAAACAAAATAAATTAAGAAAAGAAAATAACAGTTCTTTTAATGATTTTTGTTAATAAATCATGTTAATATTTTTTTTGACAATCATTAGGATTATGGAATGACAATTTAACTGTCATCCAATGTAAAACGTAGTTTTTGACACATCACTTAAGAAATTTCTAATTGTAATAGGTTAACTTTTTTTCTTTTGTAATTATAATACTAATTTAAAGGAAAATATTCGTTAGTTGTAAATGCCAATTATTCTTAAAAAGTTTTTTTAACAATCTATTAACTAGTAGACCTATTTAGTTTTTTTTTCTTTATCGGCAATAATATTTCTATGATTTGTGACAATGTTGGAAAATGCGCGCAATTCCAATAATGCCTCATTAAATACAAATATGTTTTACCGATTTGTACAATTATTTCACGTTTTCTCTAAGTTTTTCTTTTATTTAAATTACACATTAGTTAGTTCTTATATAGCATTTTGTTTTAAATTAAGCTATGGTTAAGTAGTTTGTTAACTATGTATATATAATTTAATTCCTTATTTGAATACAATCATGTTCAAAAATGCACATAAATGGTAGAAATTAAGCTTTTTATGAATTACACGTTTCTAGTATAACATTATCGAAATTTCTATAACGAAATATTCCGTTTGCAAGTTTTCTCTACCTTTTTTTATTTAAATTACACGTTAGTTCTTATATAACTTTTTTTTAATGTTTGTTTTTTTCAATAAATATAGCTGTGGTTAAGTAATTTGTTAACTATTTACGTATGCAACTTAATTAACGTTTAATTCTTTATTCTAAAAAAAAGCGTGTTCCAAAATGCTCATGATTAATTGAATTTGTGCTTTTTATGAATTACACGTTTGTACAATAATATTATCCAAATTTCTTTAACGAGATATTCTGTTTGAATCATTTTCTTATTTGAATAATTCTGTTTCAAAGCAATCAATTTTAAGTATGTTGTTTTCAGGGTTTTTCCAGGGAATCTTTACCGCAGGTTTTAGCGGTAACTGTGAAGAACATCCTTCTTTTAGCTTTCGGTTTAACATTAGGTTTTCCGACCATCCTAATACCTGGATTGAGCGATCAAAATGAAGAGTTGTACGTCGATGCAGATGGAATCTCGTGGATCGGTAAGAATTGAATTATTTATGAAATTACGAAATCATCAAAGTCATCACGACATTCTGAATTTTAGGTTCCATCAATTACATATGCGTTCCGATCGGTTGCCTGATATCAGGGGCAATATCGCACGCCCTCGGCAGAAAACGCGCCATGCAATTGGTCAATTTGCCATTCATCGGGGCGTGGCTTATATTCAGATTCTCAACCGCCCCTTGGCAGATCTTCGTCGCGTTGGCCTTGACTGGACTCACGGGAGGTTTCTTGGAAGCCCCAGTATGTTTAATGAGTATGTTTTCATTGTGTATTGTGTTTATAAATGTGTATTTTTTTAAGGTTTTAACTTATGTGGCGGAGATTGCTCAACCGAATTTGAGAGGAATGCTTTCTTCAACTTCGTCTTTTGCGGTGATCATTGGAGTCCTCACGATGTTCTGTTTGGGCACAATCTTCCATTGGAGGACAGTCGCTTTCATCTGCACCTTTTTCAACGTGGTGTCCTTCATTTTGCTCTTCTTGGTGCCGGAATCTCCTCACTGGTTGGTTTCTAAGAACAGACACGATGAAGCCAAAAAGAGTTTGGCCTGGTTGAGGGGATGGACTACGGTGGAAGCTATAGAAAACGAGTATAAGGAGGTGTACAAGGAAGTTAAACAGAAGGAATTTGATGGTAATATGAATGGAAAGGAAGTGCCGAAGCGTTCAAAATTGGAGACCATCAAGCTCTTCGGCAAGAAGAACTTTTACTGGCCATACTCGTTGATCAGCTTCATCTTCTTCCTTCACCACTTCAACGGAATGACCACTCTACAGACATACGCAATCCAGATCTTCTCCAGCCTCCACGTTCCAATCGACAAGTATTACGCAACCGTCATGCTAGGATTAGTTGAACTGTTCGGTTGTTTATTCTGCGTGATTTTGGTTCACTACATCGGTAAACGAGTGCTCAACTTCATTTCTTTAGTAGGAAGTTTCTTTTGTTTCACGGCCGTCGCCACCTACGCTTACATGCTAGACGTAAACAACTTGGAATTGCCTAGTAACAACGTAACAACTGAAGATGTACTTGGGGAGGTGCACCACGAGTACTCGTGGATGCCTCTGGTGTTCCTCGTTTTGGCCGCTTTCGTTACGCATATTGGAATCCGCGTTCTCCCGTGGATCTTGACTGGCGAAGTGTTCTCAAACGACATAAGAGCCGGTGCTTCCGGTTTGGCGGGAGCCATCGGGTACGTCTTCGGCTTCCTCTCGAACAAAGTCTTCTTGAGGATGGTCTCAACGTTGACGCTACCAGGAGTCTTCTGGTTCAACGCTTCTCTCTCCCTCCTGGGATTGATCTTCCTCTATTTCTTCTTACCGGAAACGGAAGGGAAAACTTTAGCCCAAATAACCGAACACTTTTCGGGCGGTAAAAGCATGGGAAACAACGTGCAAAGAGGTCGCCACCGTCGACAATTAGAACAACAGCAACAACAACAAATGCAAATGGGTGCAGTGAACGCAGCCTACGTTTCTGAAATACGAACGTGATGATAATGATGATCATTATAATGAAAAGACTGTTTAGCAATAATTTCTTTCTCTTTTTATAATAAAATATATAAATATATTACATTCCTTATAAAACTAATCTTAAAATAAAATTAAATTTCACAGACTAGACGCGAAGCGAAGCCTTGCGAAACGCGAAATATTTACAATGGCAGCGATGCACTCTTTTGTTTTTTTGTCATGTCTTTATTGTTTTCTTTTTGTTTCCTATCAACTTCATTGATAGGACTGCTGCCTGAACATAGCTGAAATCTCCTCCATGGTTTTGTTCTTGGTTTCTGGTACCTTCTTGTAGATGAACGCCACTACTAGAGCGATAATTACTGTGAATATGATGAAAACGTACGATCCAATTACGTCCTGAAAGGCAAAAAAAAACAAATTAAGATCACTCGCTCGATGATTTTGTTTCTTGATTGGTTCACCTGAAGCGGAAGGAAACCTAAGCCTACTAGAAAATTGGCGGCCCAGTTCGTTGCGACAGCGAGGGATGTCGCTGCAGGACGTGCTGATTGATTGAACAGTTCGGATACCAAGAACCATGGGATTGAGCCTGGACCTGTTGCGAACATGATGACGAAGGCCAGGATGAGCACTATGCAGAGATAGCTTAACCAGACTGCTTCTTTCTGTAAGTTTACAGTTTTGATTAGTTTTTGATATTGGTAATAGTACGATTGGCTTACAGAGAAGTTCATGACGAATGTGAGAAGGAGCGTAACCACGCCCATTCCGGAGAAACCAATGAGCAGCAGAGTTTTACGTCCGGCCTTCTCGACGAGCACTAACGAAACGACGGTCATCAACACGTTGATCGAGCCCATGCCCATGGTTGCATAAGATGCGTTTTCAGTCGTCAAACCGGCTTCCTCGAAGATTTTCGTTGAGAAGAACATCACGGCGTTGATGCCGCTAAACTGTTGCGCCAACATGATGACGAGGGAGATGATCAATGGAATTCTCAAAGAATGGTTGGATAGCAATTCGCGTATCGTCACTTTCGACACCAATTTGGAGGCCTCGTACTCGGCTCTCATCTCTTCCATCTCGTCCTGAACGGAAACAGAAGGTCCCCTGAGCCAAGTCAAAGCCCTTTGTGCCTCAATCTCCTTGCCTCTACCGACCAAAAGGTATTTAGGCGATTCTGGGCAAATTGGTAATGTGAACATTTGGAAGATAGATGGCAGTACGGTGATAGCGAGAAGCATAGGCCACATGTCTTTCGTGCCCAGCAACGTATTCAAACCTAAGACTTGAGCAACCAAGATGGAAATGGTGATTACCAGTTGGTAGACCGTTCCGACGGCTCCACGCAGATTCACCGGGGATATTTCAGCAAGATACATGGGTGCAAGACCGGCGTTCAAACCGGAATTGATTCCAATGAAGAAACGGCCCAAGATTATCATTTCGTAGGATCCTGCGCTTTTGGAAGCGCCCTCCAGGATAACAGCGATCACCACTAGGATGTTGTTGATCAGCAAACCACCCTTACGACCGTAACGATCAGCTATGTAACCTGCAAACCACGATAATCACATTATACAACCCAATTTTCACTCACTTAATCATTACCTGTCATTACTCCTCCGATCATGCCGCCGATGCAGAAGATCGAAACCGCGATGGACCAAAGCATCGTAATATGCCCTTTTGTCGGCACCTCTCCCTCCGTTCGGTTTGTTATCACAGAACTCATCCATGATTCAATCAACTAAAAAAATATTATATTCAGTTTTATTTGTAAATTAAATCAATTGGTAAACATGTTAAACTTTTCATATAATATGAAAATTACCATTTCTATTTAAACATAGCTACAATCATTAAACCATTGAATTTAATTTACTTTAACTTACAAATTGATATTAATGAAAGATAACATTAAAGGCTATTTCTATAATTATTTTTAGTGGAAACACCCTGTATATATTTGAATATTGTATATTTGGTTGCCTATGATTCATAAAATTTTAAATTCAAAACTTTGATTCGGTTGTGTTCATTCAGATACAAGCCAAGTCAGAATAGACGGAAAAGGACCTCAAAAACAAAGAAGTAGAAAACTTTGATCTTAATTGATATCAGGAGGAAAAGGACCTCCAAAATGAAGAAGAAGAAACTTTTGATCTATTTAGAAACCATTTGAATATAAACATATTAATATATAATTACCGCTTGTGGATTGTTGAGGACTCCTGTATTGTAGCCGTGCTGGAAGGACGATCCCAAAGCGGCGGCGGTGATGGCAAAAGCCAATTTGGCATTTAAACCCTATAACAACAAGAAAAATAGAAGGATAACGATCAAAGCGAATGGTAAACAAATGTAAATATTATCGTGGAAACGTGTTTTCCTCGCTCCACTCTCAATAAATACGTGTGCAATTACACAATCTGCAAACGATCGAAAACACGATAATCCCAATAATAATAATAACATTATTGATAGTAGCGAAACATTTCGTTGAGTACTTCGAAATAATGATGTTCAGAATAATCGTGAGATGACAATTTGTTTTAGCTATGAAATTAAGATTTTATTTGATTTTTCTTATGAAATTATCGTGTTACACAATAGATATTTGCAGTTTTCATCGGTAAATGTCAATTTGGTTGCATAAATTAACAAGAATCAAAACCTTTACATTATTATAATTATGAAAAATTGTAAATGCATTCATGAAATCAAAGCCTTCTACTTATTTTTATTAATTAATTCCACTTGTAAATGAAAACATTTAAAGTTCATTAAATTTATAATAATTCATAGATAAATTACGTTTCCTACAAATACACTTCCAGTTGGTCACGCTAATAGCAAAAATAGTTATTTCTATAATTAGTTATAATCAAAACCAAGAAAAACTCGACAGAAGAAACAATTTTATAATATTAATAAGTTGTATCAAAATGAAACGTTCTAAAATGCGTTTTAAAAGCATTTGAAACGAAAAAATCGAAATCTTATCAAATCCTTGATTTTTTTAATATATAAATCGCAGATAAATCACTAATCGAATCGGAATTGGAGCACGTTTTGATGCGCCCATAAAAGTATTTCGTAACGTTCATCAATCACTTTCAACAGAAAATAAATTAATTAAATAAAACAGATAAAATAATGTATTTTCGTAACACAAATAATGTAATAATTATTACATTAAGTTTATGAAATAATTAATTATTTTAAAGTTTTTGATTAAGTTTTTGAAAATCTCGTAGCTTAAAACAAACTTATAAAAACAAACGTCCATCAATCACTTTCAACAAAAAAATAATAATTAAAATAATATATGTTCGTTACACAAATATTGTAATAATTGTTATATTAAGTTTATGAAATAATTATTTGAAAGTTTTTGATTAATTCTTTTGAAGATTTTGTTGTTAACAACAACTTACAGCATTGGATTCTTTCGGTTTTTGGGGCGGCGTTGTTTCCGCGTTGAAATTGATCGTCGTCAACTCGTCTTTCATGGTAAAACTGTGGTGAACTCTCACGTCTCTGTTCTTTAATTATTTCTGGAGAATGAAAACGCGTGTGTGTGTGTGTGCGGCCGCCGTCTTCAGCGTTCGGAAAATAACTGAATGAAAGAGTCGGAGGGCCGTAGACCTCTCTTCTGATCGCAGGAGGCACGTCTGATGCGTTATCTTGCCGATTGCGGTGGGTGTGTTCCTTACGTAGTGCAACTCGCTTTTCGAATTTTGAACTTTGTAATGTACTTTTCCGATTAGATTTTTGATGATTCCATCCATACGCATTCCTCTGAATGTAGTGCACGCAGTGCGAGTGTTCTGGAACACTTGAAACGGTAGCGATTTCCGTTAATTCATCGTCTAATTAACGGAAGAAAGAAACGCCGTTTCTTAATTGAACGGAGAGACAACTCCTTCAGCAAATATGCAGACATCGACCATAATTTCAAACGCAAACGCACATCTTTTACAAAGCTATTAACAATACTTTAACTCGTACACAAGCTTGGACATGAACTTCGATAGTTAATATTAGTAATATTTGTTTAGTTACAAAAAAAATGGGTGAAATTTCGTTAAAAACAATGACTTTCAACTTTTTAAATGTCAATTCTAGAAATATAATTTTTTTAAAAATTACTTGAATTTTTATTTGAAAATTAAATTTTCATATTAAAAAAAAACAAATTTTGTTATCTACATAATTTAAGCTTCTTTGTTTTTTATATAATTAGTTAAAGAACGCGAAATAACTAATTTAATTGAGTTTAACTAATTTGTCACAAACATACAATGTTCGTTTTGTTCAAAAAATAACCAAACTCTTGTAATTACAAAAAATACTACCAAAATTGGATTAAACTACTCCAATAGAATGTATGTTTACCTAAACTTCTAAAATTAAAAGTATCAATTTTTAAGAAATTACTTGGAATGCTTAAGACATTCGTTTAAAAACTTATTTTTTATATTTCAAAAACATTTTTTGTTATTTGCATGGATTGACATTCTTTATTTTTTAAATAATTAGATGAATAAATTGAAAAATATTAATTAGTTGTTTTTAATTGAATTTTGTTCTATTACCAACTGCTATTAATAAAGTAACTAAACATTCTCAATAAACGTTGAAATTTGTCAAAAACGTCAAATACAAGCATACAATACTCGTTTTGTTCGAAAAATAACCAAACTCTTTTAATTACAAAAAAAATACAACAAAAATTGAATGAAATTATTCTAAAAACAATGACTTTAGCGTTTCAAATTGTAATCAATTGAATATTAGTCTATTTTAGAAATAAATAAGGAACTTGGATTTTTTTAAAGAAATTCGTTTAAAAACTGAAATTTGTATATTAAAAAAATACATTTTTGTTAACTACTTTATTTTTCAAATAATTACATAAAGTAAATTAAATAAACTAATTAGTAGTATTTTACTAAATCTTAAACTATTACCTACTGCAATTAATAAAAGTAAGTAAGTCTTCTCAATAAACGTTGCAATTAGCAAAACATCAAATTTTATACAATTTTCATCTTGTTACAACAATAATCAAACTTTTGCTTTCATAATCAAACGACAATGACAACCTTTTTTTATACTTTCAAAACTGCAAAGAAACGTTATAAACATACATTGTTTGAATAAGTCTTTATATTTCAAGAAACAATTTGTTTAATTTACATTTATATAACCTTATGTTATTTCTCACACAATTATTTAAAGAATATGAAATAACGTAATTAACTATTACCAACTGTAATTGATAAAAGTAACTAAGCATTTTCATTGCTATTTGTAAAATGTCAAATTCCAGAAGGGAAACTTCATTTGAAGTTAATAAAAAAAAACGTTAGATTTTGTATAATTTTTGTTTTGTTACAAAAATAACCACACTTTTTCTTTCCTCATCAAATGTCAATGTCAAAGCATTTTTTTGTATACTTTCTAAGAGATGCGATAAATAAGTGGACACCAGTTTGAATAAATTTGAATAAGTCTGTATTCCACATAGACTTTGATTTTCGAGCAAATATTTAACGACTCACGTAATACCTAACGCTCAATTTCGGTCCAACGTACAAAATTACCTAATAAAATAAAAAATTACATAAGTATAAACAACATAATCGAATATAATTAACGTTTTAAAATCAATGTAAATAATTGGGTTGAGAGAAGGCGGATTGGCCGCATTTGACCTTCGCGAAGCATTGAGTTACACAATTCGACCTTAATTTCGTGCTCAACAACTGTAACGAAAAATTGAGCTTATTTCTGCCACAATCAAAACAATGAGCAAAACGGATACAAAATTTAATTAAAAATTATATATATAATTAAAAACATGTGTTCGAAGTCCGTTGAGTTTATATATTTAGAACTGTTCGTGAAACTGAATCTCCTAGCTGCAGATTAAGTGAATGTGGTTTTTGTTTGTGACAAGTTTCTTGGAGTGTCTTTACTTATTATCAATTTTCTTGATAACCAATAATAGTATAACTATCTACATGCACTCTAATTGAAGCCTGAACATTTAGGCTTTCCAATGTACCAATCATCATTTTTGTAACTGTTACGGATTTGCTGAAATTTGCTAACAAAATTGAGCCTCGAAATGTGGAAACTGCTCATGAGGTCTTGAAAAGGTCGATCGATAATTGATTAATATATCGATTGGCACTAAATTCAAATAAACAACTGTTAGAGTTACTTAAGAAATTACTTAACTTGTTGATATTTTCGCTCCGCACGATAAAAAATCGAGTGCGCTTATTGAATGAGTTCTAGTTTACAGACAAAAGAGTAACCTTGGTAACCATAAGTTGCGTGACCCCAATCCGGCGTTACAATTGAAGAGTTGTTCGCAAGAGCAGCTATCAAACTGGAACCGGAAGTGCACGATTACAATTCGATGCGCAGAAAAAAAAATGTAACGAGGAGCGCTAAATTTGAATTGAGACAATGTTGTTTTCTCATAAAGTACGTATCGATTTCGCGTCTAAAATTAGTCTCAATTATCGAAATGGTGCGATGCGTTTTTTTCGTTTTGTTTTGTTTTTTATGCTTTTGATGTGCAACGCTTACCTTGACGTTTTTTCCCATTGTTCGATGATGGATTGAAGGATGTTAGAGCATAGCACAGATCGAACTTGAAACGAAGCGCGAAAGTCAACAGTTGGTGATGGAATGAAGAGAAATCGTAGGAAGGAACGCGCGAAAGTTGTTGTTTCTGATGGCGTTTTCAATGTTGTTCACTTTGTGGTCTTGATGTTCGTGCTGCGAGCGAATCCCCACGCAAAGCGTGGACACTTTGATCCAAGCCCCCCTTTTTTGCACGTGACAACTCTCGATCGATTCCATTGATACAAACTTTACAAACGATATGCACATGCAGATTAACAGTTTTCCTTAACTTGTTCTCATTTCAGGTGTTGTCCCAAACTTAATCTAAATGATTGATATCAATAATAACAATATATTATTGATATTACAAACATTGAACTTCTTAATTTGTAAAGAAAGTTGAATTGAAAGTTTACATGAAAATTGATATAAATAAAATGTTGAGAATTTTAGTAATAATTAGTGAGAATATAAAGTTAATCTCATAATAAGGAATTTCCAGAATCATGTTTAAAAATAGATGTTAACATTATGAAATTATCAAATTTTTAATTACTTTTAGCAATCACTTAGTTCATATGAGTATTGATCAATTACAAATTCTGAAAATTTAATATTTGTATAGTAATTTCATAGAATTTTCGAAATAGAGTTTTCAAAAATGGTTGTTAAGATTAAGAATTAATTAATTTTATAAAAAAGTTTGAACTAAATTTACGAAAATCAACTTTGTAGCAATTGATTTCAAAATTCTGAATTTCCTAAATTAGGAGATAATCTAAGAATAGGGAATTTCCAGAATCAAGTTAAAGTAAAAATAGAAATTAACATTAAGAATTTATCAATTTTTGTTATCATATTTTGAAGTACGTTTACTAAACGTTTATATCATATGAATATTGACTTAATTACATTTTCTTCAGAGTTCAGAGAATTTCATGAAAATGTATATTTTATAACATTTTAAGAGTAATTGTCGAAAATTTTAATACAATTTAAGAATATAATTTATCTAATCGATTTACACAAAAAATTACTTTTAATTTACAATAATTTCATTTAAATCCAAGTACGTGTAACTAATTTATTCTGATAGGAATTTCCGGATTGAAGAGAAAATCGGTATTTCCACAACACAAAGAAAATCGAATTGTCAAACCACAACTTCCTTCACAAATTGGTAATCGCAAATATTCCTGCAAACGTGATATCAAAACTGATTTTGAAATATACAAAAAAAACCTAATTATTTCGAACATACTTTGATTGCATGTAAATTTATAAATTCAATGCATTCAACACCCATATTTCCTGTGATTGTACAGATTGCTTCAATTGAGAGGTGTGCGTGGGTCAAAACATATGCAAAACAATGGTGCAACGCAACGGTGAAAGTTGAATTGAGGTTAACGAAAAAATTACATTACATAGTACACAATAATACCTGTAATAATTCAATCATAATTTTTAATTTGTTTTCATTGAAAATCAGAGTATACAAAAAATGAAGATATCAGGTGTGGTTTCACAGTGGAATAATTGATTAATAACAAGAAACCGTTTTTGTATCTCTGTTTTTTTAACTGAATCTTTCAATTTTGGACACGAAACTAATTTACAAAACTAAGTAATAGTTTCCAGTTGTTTTACACCAGAAATTCATTTTTCGATCGTAAAACTTATCCTTACTCTCATAATTGTATCGATAAACAGTAGGAAATGTACATTTAATTTCATTATTTTTCTTTTGATAAAATTGCATCATTCCTTGTCTCATCGTTATTTACGACAGTTCTGGAACGTAGATAACGCACGTATACTATTCCTAAGTTCTAAATAATTTCCACTGCGTTTTGCTCAAATTCGTGAAATGGTATTTGCAGCGAAATACATACCATTTCACGAATGCATTGAAGTCTCAATATCAACAGGCGCGTTATCAGTCACGTATTGAATGCAATTTTCAATGCAAATTGACCTTTGTGCATTTAAGGTCACTCGCCTATCGACACCACAGTCGTTATTTTCACCAATTTCAACGTTTTCTGTGTTAAAAATTTAGTAATTTATAATAATTTAACCTTTATTTTGTTTTGTCTATAATAATTTCAATTTACGTAAAAACAATTATTTCTAACCACAATTCATATAAGAAGTAACTCAAATAAATAAATGTCAAAAGAAACGTCACATTTGACAAGCAACACAGTTCTAATTACATCCAATTAATATTAGTGTTTTTTTCTCTAAAAGTTTGCATATTTCCAACGCGTTTACAAAATTCAATTCACGTCAAAAGAATTACACATATATATAAAAAATAGTTCAAATAAGCAAATGTCAAAAGAAACCTGACTTTTAACTTTTGCAAACTTATGTTTCGATAACTATAATTCGTTTTAATTTTCCCGACTTTCCAACTAATTGCATGCAATTAACATTGGTGGTTTTGTTTTTTTTTTAATTTTTGCATATTTTCAACACGTTTACAAAAAAAATAACAATTCAAATAAATAATCGGAATGAATTTATAAATATTTATAAAGAAAAGCAATTATAACACGACGAAACTCATCAGTAATTTGAATACGTAAATGTCACTTTTTGACAACCGTTGACATTTCGTAAGGACTGAAGTTGTTGTTATTTATTGACGTTGTTACTGTTGTCGTTTAATTTGTTTGATTTGTGCTTTATTTCTCGTCGCCTTAATCGGATTCAATTGAAATGTCAAAGGTTGACGTACTTACGTAACGTCTCGCAGCGGTCTAAGAATAAGGTATCTTTCAAGTTGCGCGGATAAATTTCACGCGAAATTTAGTTTTGAATATTACATGCTTTTATCGAGTGTTTAAGTACTTAATTTATTAAATTTGTTCATTTTTTTCTATGGTTTTTTGTAAAAAATAATGTCTTTTTATAAACTACTACTGAATCTTCAAGAAAATATTATTAAATAATCAAGTTTTCATTCTTTGGAGAAACTTTGAAATTATTTGTTTAGATTTTTGTTAGTATTTTTTTTAAATGAAAACTTGTTTTCATCGATTATCAAATATTTATTAAATTTGTTTACATTTTTTTTTGTAAATCTTTATTTTGATTACTTCTTCAAATCTTGAATTAAATAATCAAGTTTTAATTTTAATCAACTTTAATTCTTTCAAAAAAAACATGAAATTTAGTTAATAATTTTTGTTTTTAATTAAGACTGATTTTCATGAATTTGATTGATCTTCATAGAATTTTCTTAATATTTTGGGACAAGTATGGTTTTCAAAATTTCTATAAAAATTATTATTAAGTTTTGATTGTCTCAATTAAATTTGTTGTTTAACAAATCGTTAATAATAAACTTGAAGATAAGTAGTAACAAAAATAGTTGCAAATTTTCGTTAATAAATGTATGCCTTACCGATTTTATATCCATTTTTACCATGCTTCGCTGCGTGAAAGAAAAAAATAATTGATGCATAAATATTAACATTATATTAATATTATTATAATAAAAATCGTAAGAAAAATGAGCGATTGAAAAATAAAAGAGAAACTAAGAAGAAACAATTATTCTATTGAAAAAGTTGACATTATTAAGTAAAATAATAAGTAGGTCATGGAAAATCATTGCGTTGATAGAAGAATGATTGATTGAAAGAAGAAAGAAAAAAATATGAATTAACTATTTATCATTGAAAAAAAAAAAGGAGTAAGTAGGCTTGAAAATGAAGGAAGCAACAATTGACGTTTCTAATATGTGACAGGAATGAGTAGGAAAATTGATGAGTAGGTCATGAAAAATACCAGCGTTGAAGGAAGACTGTATGAGACTATATTTGTAAGTGTAAAATTATAAGGAATTAAGCTTAATATCCTGTTGGAACTACGAACATAAAGGCACGTGCGTTTTAAGCGTGTAGATAATAAGATAACGCAATGATCAAACAAAGATTGACTTTTACCTGACGATTCGTGGAATTCGTTCCGATGAAGGAACGACTTTCAAATGACCTCGGAGACGTGCCTCCAGCCACGCCACCGATCGCAACCAATCGGATTGCGCCACGTCACCGCCTCGAATTCCAATTACTAGACGTGGTATTGCGTCAGAGGAAAGAGAAAAAAAACCGGTTTATTTATTTTCCATCCGTGTGTTAATTCTCCCTTCTTTGCCTGAGACGAAGCACGTAATTTGATTTTGGAAAGAGTTCGTGGATCGATGACGGTTACGTGGTCGAGGGGGCTCGTCCACGTCCCGTCTCTCCATTGGTCGACGACGATGGGTGTGTGTGCGACTGTTAAACTGCGCGCAAGAACCATCCGCAAACGCGCGCTAAATTTGGAACCATCCATCCACACTTACAGCTCTCTCCCTGGAAAGTCTTCTCCTCGTTAAACTCTCCGAAGAGTAGATGGGAATGTCCATGTCGCTGGAGCAGCGGCTGAAAGAGTTCGGAACATCTATGAGACTCATGTCTTCGCGGATGAACTCGTCCATCAGAAGAGATACGCTCTCGCTCATCGTAATCCTCTTGGCACACTGCACGAAACAACCTTAACCTTTCTTCTATTTCGGAACGACAACAAATTCCCGAGCGAGATTTATCTGTGTCGGGACAAAGCTGCACCGCGTCCAATGCCCGCACCGCGAATGGAGTGCGTCGCGACGCCCGGCGTCCGCTATTTCCGTCAGACGCAATTAAAGGAAGACCCGATCTCTATTAATACGCGAAAAGTTCAATTCTTCAACAATTCGATACGATTGTTCCAATTTCCGCGTCACGCAGTGATCTTCAATCCGTTTCCATCAATCAAAATCAATGTTATCATCCCTACAACTTGTATTCAATACAACAAAATCAAACAAATATGTTTATCCAATTTCGTTTAAAATTTGATTACACTTGTTTAAAAATGTTACTTTCAACGAGTTGATCACGAAATTTTAAAGAAAAGTAATATTTACTAATGATAATACATATTTTTCAAAATTACAAATGCTTATAGCAGAAGAATTTTTGCTTTATAACCAAAATTTTTGTACAAATTAGAATTCAAATAATGATCTATCCATACGAGTTATGGTACTTTTAATGACGTAAATATTATATTTTATTATATCATCAAAGAATATCATAATATTAAAAATATGAAGCAAATTATAAAATTCAGTTAATTTTAATAAGTAGTTTATCAGGTTAATTAAAAGCATTCCATTGAAAAAAATGTCAATAGTTGGCGTCGGAAGAAGTTTGTCTATAATTAAATCTATACTAATTTTCCATTATTTTATTTAATTATTATAATATATTACAATAATAATAACAAAAAATAATGAATGCAATCAAAATTTAAAAAAATAGAAACTGAATTTCCGTAGAGTTTAAAATCTAATTTCATTATTTCTGCTCTGATTATTAATATTACATAATTATTACAGTAAAAAATAAGGATTTTATTATCATTTCTGTTTTTATTAAATCTTTTATAAATAATTCGAATTATTATCAAATTTTAGAAAACAGAACATATAGGCACCCAAGTTTGCATAATATTTATTTTTAGCACAATTGAGTAAAAGACATAACATCAACGGATTTAACAGTAAGAAAACCAATATATTTAAATAGATAATTATAATAATAATTATAATTCTTGCAACATTCAGGTGTTTTTTTTTAAATATAATAATAATTATATAAAACAAAAAAAGAACTGGTTTATAAAATTCCGTTAATTTTGGAGTGCAGTTTAACTGGTTTATTAATCGTTAATAGCATTCCTTAAAAAATATGTTTATATTTTTATTTCTTGATATCACAAAATTTAATTTAAATAATTAATATTATTATTTATTTTTAATATAACAGTGAACAAAAATAGTATAACATTACTACAATTACAAGAAGAAAAAAAGTAATTATTATCAACGCTACAAAGGGTTATGGACCATAGGTCTTTCTGCCCTATTAATATTATTTTATTATTGTAAAAATAAGGAAAAAGTGGATCAATTAGGCGGAAAGACCAATGGTCGATACTATGTTTGGTTTTATATTTAGAATTATATTTTGTTTGGCCAATAAATTATATCATATTATTATAGAAAAATTAAATGAAAGTCTATTGATTCATAATCCTATCGACCAAAGGTTTTTTCTGCTCTAATTATTAATATTATAGTATTATAAAAGCATAAAATAAGAATTATCATTATATTTTTAGTATTTATCCACAATTTCTCAAGAAATAATTTGAACATATTTAAAATTTTAAAACGATCTTTTTTTATTATAGACAACCAAATTTGCAAACCATTTATTTTTAACAAAATTTTAAAAACAACAAATGTAATGTAATTAGTGATATTTTTAAAAGAACAAATGAAACATAAACATTGAAATCGATAATTACAACAATCACATCAAACATTTTCTATCAATAACAAATAAATAAAAACAAATTCAACTATTGAATATAGGTCTTTCCGTCTATATAAATAATTAAAATTATTGTTAAATTAAACATTAATTACATGAATTTAGTAACCGGAATTTTTGCTTTAAATAATAACAAGAGCAGAGTGGCGCAGTGGAAGCGTGCTGGGCCCATAACCCAGAGGTCCGTGGATCGAAACCATGCTCTGCTAGGAATATCTTTTTGTTATTATTTGTAATTAAAAAAAGATCATTCATTAATAAAAATTAACTTGAATTGTCACGAAACAACAGGATTTTAAAAGACAAAAAATATATGAATAATATATGAACAGCATGTAGGTAGTTTCAAATTTATTAAGGATTTACAAATTTAATACACTTATTGAAGTATTCTTTTAAGAATCATTATTAAATAGGATGTTAATAGTGTGTTGGAAATGTTATGTATCCGTACTCTTAAAATATATACAATTAATTACCTTAATAAAGCCAACAAGTATAATTCATCTTTTCTTATATCAACACCTCCCCCAATACCTCCTTCATCATCCTAAGCTAGACATTTCTTATTCAATAGTCTTATATTTCAATACCACATACATATTCAAGTATACATAATACAGATATATTTGTTGTATATATTTATATATATATAAATAAAAAAATATATATCGAAAACAAAACGTGAATGTTAATTGCAGTTAATCAAGTAACCAAATAGGAGACAACAAAAATAAAGTAATAATTCAAATAAAATACTCTAACTATGATGAATCGCTTCATAATAAAAAATATAACAAAATATATTTATTGTATCAAAGCAGGCGATGAAATCGAGTTTCTCTTTTTTCCCCGTTCTTTCTCTCTCAAATTGTTTCACAATAATAAAAACCACACACTTCCTTTCATTCTTATTTTTTTGTTTGTTTGTTTTGTATTTTCAGTGGTAACTGTGATCCATAAACCCGTCCATTTCCCCTCTGTTCAAAAACGAAATTACAATAGTTTCGTATTCATTGCTTATCCGAGCTGATCATTACGTATTTCACGGAATAGGCGAACGCCGCGAAACCTACTATTAAGATAAAGTTCCAAAAACAGCTTTGCATGTTCGTCTGATCAGAACTTACTTTCCTCTGGCTTTGGGCTGCCTGCGCCGTCAGCTGAGCCTCTTTGCGCTGCACCAATTCCTCCTTGCAAAAAGAAAATAAAAAATAGAAATAGTATGTTTTATTGTTTTTGGTTAATAGACACTTACTTGCATTTTGGTTGTGATATCTGGGAAAAGATCCTTGAACAGGCTGTTCTTCAGATTGTACTCTAGCGATTGAAAGGCTAGTTGTTTCTTTTCATAGTCAGATGTCTCGATGCTGCCCAAAGTGGGACTCTTCTCAATCTACAATGAATTTAAATTAAATAATTTCCACTACAAATTAAATAATATGTTTACCATAAAGCTAAGCAAGCCAGTGAGGATTGTTGAAACACTCCATGCTGGATTCCAAGTGTCTGGGTGATAATCAGATATACTCAAACATAACCTAGTGTTGGTCTTGAACCTCCCGCTGGGAGTGATCATGTAGATGGATGGGGGCTTGAATGGGAATTCCCTGGGGAATATGAGCCTCCCGTGGTAGTAACCACCTTCATATGGGGTTGCTTCTGGCCCGCAAACCACATAATGCCTAAATATAAAATATATTAATTAAGAAAAGAACATAAAATATTGTTATGTAGATTACCATTCCAGAATGTTGGCGGGAACTGGCTCGGCTGTGATGTACGGGACAGGATCCTTCTTCAGTCTCAAGTAGTCTTGCTTGAGCCGGGCTGTGGCAGTGCTTGGCTTTCTGTTTGACATCTCCCTCTTCTATCTATTGCACAATCTTTCACTCTGCTCTCTCTTTCTCTCTGAAGTGGCTTTCCTATGGAATGTTGTTATCAATGAGGAATGTTGGATAGCATCTATAGGTCCATGGCACAGCAGCTAATCACAGTAGGAAAAGAATAGACAAATAATTTGTGGAGACACTTTCCGTTTGGTGTAAACTCTCGACTGCTCTCAACGATCACGTCTTCAAATGGAATGCGAGAAAACTTATGGAAACTGAATTTGTGACGAAGTTTCGTGCGACGACGAATTCACTTCATTACATATGTTGTTTTGCCCCCACCGTTTCGGTATTTTGACAGCTCACGAAGAGAATTGTGACAGCTGTGACGTTACGTCCATGTGACGCGACCCTGCGCATTCTGGGATTCCCGCTATTTTCAAATATAAATTTAATTTTAAAATTCATCTCGTTATTTAATTCCCATTAGCATAAAACGTTAATTACGAATACAAATTAGTTATATAATACTTCAATCATTTATCAACTGTATTATGTAATATTTTACAGCATTGATTATTTGATATTCCTACTAGACTGGCGATGCACGTGCATTTGTTTTAATAATAAAATCTAGGGCAAAGTTCAACTGATTATTTGCCAATTACGTTCTCACCAGTGGCGTAACATATTTATGCACAACTGATTTTTTTTACGTAATATCAAACTATATTAAATAGCAGTACATTTATTATCGTTTTGTTTTTATATTTACATTTTATTTTTAAATGTATTTTATGTTATTGTAGTAGTTTATTTGTATTCTGTAGGTTTTGAAATATTTATTTATGGGTTAAAATTTTATAATTTCATGTCACGTCTATGGATTACGTAAATAGAACGTGTGTAGTTGAAACACGCTCAGATGTACGTTTATCGATATTTTGAATGTAGGGAAACAGCTTTTTAGTGTGTTTGTAATTAATTGTGGTATTTATTAATGACCGTATGTTATATTTTATGTGAAATAGTAGTTGATTATATTATTTTAAAATGAGTAAATGCAAAAGTAGCAGTGTAGATTAGAATACCGTATGTCTATGTTAAAACAGTTGAATGTCGAGATGTCAGATCGAGTCGCAGTTTTTACACTTGTTGCAATTATTCCTGAAAACTTAGTGCGCCGTTCCTGAAAACAAAAGGGCGAAGAGTGGTCGTGTTGAGCGTTTTGTCCACAGAAAGGTTCTGTCTTCGCGGGGCGCAAACGAAGATGTCGATTCGTGCATTCGGCACTCGGCTCTTCAGACATGGTCAGACCTATGTCAAACTTTTGTGCAAGCGGGACATCAATACAAAGTGCAATATTGCCGAGAAAATTAATGTAGTGCAGCAGAGCGCACCTCTCAAGGGGGCCCCCAACACTAGACAGGCCATACCGAGGTCGTTTGCCCTGAGGAATGTAGGCCTTCAAGTAGGACTACATGCTCGAAGGATCCTCATCGACAATGTCCTCAACAGAGTCACCAACACCTTGGCAGCAGAACTGAGGAAGACAGCTGCCAGAAGGTGAGAGCCGCACAGCATATCTGAAAAGATTACCTAACCCTAAACAATCTTATAGAATCATGTATGGAGACTCCAGACCATTCTTTGCATTGGTTGGAGTTAGCTTGGCTTCTGGTACTGGCATTCTAACTAAAGAGGAAGAGCTTGAGGGAGTATGCTGGGAAATAAGAGTAATATTGTTTACAATCATCAATATATGCAATTATAAATTATTTGTCATAGGAAGCAATTTCTAAGATCAAGTGGAAATATCAGGATATCGAAATCGATGAGAACAGATTCGAAAACGATCCGATCACCGTGAAAGACTTGTCGTTCGCTAAACCCATTGCCAAGGGTGCGAACGCCGTTGTGTATTCAGCGAAGCTTGCTGAGAAGCAAGCGGATGGTAGCTTTGGATTGGTAGAGAAAAAAGCGAAAATTGATGATTCAATCAAAAAATATCCATTGGCTGTGAAAATGATGTTCAACTATGATATTCAATCAAACGCCATGGCTATTCTGAGGGCCATGTACAAGGAAACCATCCCTGCAAGGATGTACTACAGCAACATTGGTATCAGTGATTGGGAATTAGAGTAAGTTCTTGGAAAATTATCCTAATTTGCTTATCAATGTATTGTAATCAACAGTCTATCTGAGAGGAAGAAGCATTTGCCTGCACATCCCAATGTAGTAGCCATGTATTCAGTGTTCACTGACTACGTGCCGGAATTGATGGGAGCCAGAGGCCTCTACCCAGCGGCTCTACCATCCAGGATCTATCCAGAAGGTGAAGGCAGGAACATGTCCTTGTTCTTAATCATGAAGAGGTATTAATAGAATTCCACATTAAGTATATAATAAATTCTATTAGGATTGTTCTTGCAGATACAACTGCAGTCTACAAGATTTCGTGTCCGCTTCGCCGCCTGCGATGCGCACTTCTATCCTACTCCTAGCGCAACTCCTGGAGGGTGTCGCTCATCTGGTGGCCCACGGCATCGCCCATCGTGACCTCAAGTCCGATAACCTCCTTCTGGACACCTCCGAAGGTCACGCTCCTATCCTCGTCATCACCGACTTCGGCTGTTGCCTAGCCGACAAGTCCAACAGTTTGAGCATCGCCTACGCCAATCACGAGATTGATAAGGGTGGAAACTCTGCTCTTATGGCTCCCGAGATCATTAATCAAAGTCCAGGAACCTTCAGCGTCCTAAATTATGCGAAATCCGATCTATGGGCTGCAGGTGCAATCGGCTACGAGATCTTCGGTCAAGCCAATCCGTTTTACGAGAAGAAAATGCGAAACACCGATTACAAGGAGGAAGATCTTCCTGATCTTCCGTTAGAAGCGCCGCCGTTCATTATTGCCCTGATCAAGAATCTTCTGAAGCGCAACCCAAGCAAGGTGAGTCACCGTTTGTGTTTTGTTTACGTGCAAGGTTGAACATTCTCGTTTTATATGCAAAGGCGATCGAAGGCAGCACAAACTAATTGAATGTACATTGCATTAATCAAGTCTATTATTAGCTGTTGCGATTGCGAATTCTTTATTTGTTCCGTTGGTTTAGAAACATTTAAATTACTCATTGAAATTATTTATTTACGTCCATTATCTTATCCGTAAAACAATACTGCTAAGTTTATTATATGTTATCCTTAACTTGTAGATTATTTTGTTTGTATAGTGTTTCCGTTTCCTATACTTGTTTTGATGGATGTAACTAATCCGATAAACGCAAACAATGATTAATGTGCTAATTGAGTTGCATAGTATCAAATAACCTTAACTAATAGCCAACAATTGGGTCAAATGCCTATCTGCCCTGTACAGCTTTATTAATCGGCTGGTAAATTAATCATTAATTGCAAGATTGATCACCACGAATCATTTATCCATGATTATCAAATCTATATAACGTTTTATAATTTTATTTCTTTGGTTTTGAAGAGGTTGGATCCAGAAGTAGCCGCCAATGTTTGCCAATTGTACCTGTGGGCTCCGAGTTCGTGGCTGAAGCCCGGTATATTCAAATTGCCGACGAGCGCCGAGGTAAGATCGTTCGTTTCCGGATGCCGTTTCTTGACCACGCCCTTCGCTAACTGTTTCAGATATTGCAATGGCTTTTGTCGTTGACTACGAAAGTCCTGTGCGAGGGCAGATTGGATGGAGGCGGAGCCCACCAAACGGGAAGGCGTACCTACACCGAGTATTTGCTAATCTCCAGCTTTCTGATCAGAGCCCGTTTAGCCAACATCAAAGCCGCTCTCAGCTGGGTCCATTCCAATTGAGACGTGACTCCGCCGCTTTAAATCTTTCCCCGTCCTCCACTATTATATATTATATTCTTTCAATTTAAATTATTTAGTTGTTAACTCCTCCATTTGTACTTATATAATATGAATTAGGGTTTAGTCGGCAGTTCTCCTCTTCGTAAATCTGTAACGTTTTATGAGATTGATCGAGACTCGATTGTGCGTTTGTAAATACGTGATTTGTACAAAATTTTGTTGGAATGAAGCGTGTTATTATTTTCTATGTAAATATATTTACTGAGGTACTGGAGATTATATAATTACTGTTAGATGGCGCGCATTGCTTTATTTCTTCGGCAGCGGACGGACACGGTCTATTTTCGGTTTTAGTTTCGGGATTTTTGTCGCTCGCCGTTGGAAATAGTGATGAAGTTTTCGGACGGATTTAGCCGGTCATAAACACAACATAATTGGGCCGTTTGTGTGTCAGAGCCCGACAGTTACGGGCCTGTTTTGACAATCGACACGAAATATGCTCCGTATCGCAAATCCTCCCATCATCTTGCTGCATACGATGGAGCATCTCCCTAACGGTCCACGTGTTTCGTATAAAAATCGATAATTGTCGGTGCTTCAAGACTCTAACATACATCCTCCTCCCCGCCACTAATGAACCACTCTTCTTTACTGGATGATGGGTTCTCTGGATCCCATAATGGACTATATTTAGATGGGGCAACTGGAAAATGATATAGTGGGAGGCGCGAGCAGTTAAAGTCACTCTACCGATTTATACCTTCCTCGTGTGTCTCTTCTTCACGAGCTGCTGCTTTATGGGTGCACGTCTTCCCCCGGGCCACCGTTCTCGGACTCATCCCACTGAATTCACTCTGTATTTCGCGGACGAAACGAGTGCAAGAGACTGTGTGCATGTATTTATATAGCGGAGGTTGGTGTTTCGGCACCGAAAATAAATTGATCGTACGTAACGATTAATTTTCGGGGAATTATGGAAGAATAATATTTGCAGTCGCGCTCAAAGAGCGGCGGCACATCAAAGGAACGCCTCCGCCTGCTCTGATGAATGACATTCTCGCGCTGCGTTTGTCGAGCAGTGGCTAAACGGCTAAACTTTATTGCTCAATATATTTGATCCATTTAGTGCACTTTATTGGCACGTGAAAATAGCAAATGTTTCTTTGTTCCTTCATTCGAGGCACATGAACTCCACGCAATTTTTATAAACAAAATATCGGTCATATATAACTGAAGCAAATTACTAATAAATTACTAATTGGTAGATTAGTGCCTTAAATAAAACTAATTAACTAAAACATAACACAAGAATAATTGCTTAAAAGTACTTAGTAAAGTAATGGAAATTAGTATTAGATTAAACGTAACACAGTAAACATTTAATTTAGAAATATAATAATCAGTTATAACATGTAATGTATTGATAGATTTGTGCCTTGAGTAAAACGAATTAAGTAGACTATGAAACAGCTAGAATCATTGCTATTAAATAGAATAGAAGTTCATAGTTTTGTTATTTGAAAAGTATATGAAAATAAGGATTTGAATAAACAAACCAGATATAAACTACATGACCAGTAATTTATAGATTTTACTTTTGAGCAATGAAATCTATTAAAAAGGATTGATAATATAAAAAATAAGCAAATTCAAAAGTCGTTTTGTCGTACTTATTAATGCAATTATTCAATCTAAAATTTTGTTAACTTTTTAAAATCTATTTGAAATTAAATGTTATTAATTATTAAATATCTATTCTATAATCAATTCCTGTTAATTTATTTTTATAGATTTGTTCAATTATAGTTGTATAATCTTATTTTTTTTTGTCTGTATTTATAACAATAATTATTATTATTATGTGATGAAAAACCTAATTATTGTATCAATAATTATTGTATTAATTATTATAATTAAAGAAATATTAAAATATTTAGCTTAATGATATGTTGGTTGCCTAGATATACACTAAAAATGTAATAAATTTTTCAGAAAAAAATAGACGAAATTGATTATATATTATTATAAATTTGATTATTTTTGTTTAAATTTGATTTTTTACATAATATAGAAATTATCGTTTGTTTTATAAAGAAAATTATTATAGAGAAATATATTTTTCAGAACCATTTCCGAATAATTTTATATATTTAAGTATGAATTTTCCTTGAAGCTGTCTTGTTTCCCTCTCCATCAATTGAAATAACATTGAATAACGTGAAAAATGCATAGAGCGGTTCTTTGTATTACACTATATGTATGACTCACGTACTTCGTGAAATTAGTTAGTGTTATTATACAAATAACATCACTGTTCTACTTTTCTTTTAAATGAATAAAAATGACCTAAAGTTATCTTTAGGACTCATTTTAGATCATCGAAAAACAATACGAATATATGCAATTGTTCACTTTTTCTAATTGGAATGTGCTTAAAACAGAAAAATATAAATAGATTTAAGAACAGTAATCTGACTTAATGTCATCCATAAAATGAAATTATAATCGAAAGTGTCTTAGTTTTGTATATAATTTTGAATAAGATGTTAGAAATTATAAGCAAAAGTGGAGCAAAAGCTATGTTAATTGTACTGAAAAGCAGAATATGTAAATGGTTCATTTGAATTACAATAATCTAGTAAACTTATTTCAATGACATTTGCACGAAATCATTTGAAACAAATGCTACAAATGTTTTACAGAAGGATTCTATGGATATATAAGAGAGTAGACCTCGGTTTTCGAATAAAAACTAAACATATTCCGCTTTTCGAACATTTTTTTTCTTGAGAATTGAAATACGTATTGAATGTGTTGGAAACCAGAAATATAGATGGATTCATTTGAATTCAATGCCATTTGCACGGATCGTACTTGGCGCAAATCATTTGAAACAAATACTCCATTTATACTGTTTTGTGTTTAACATCGGTTTTCAGACTAAAAATATTTCGCTTTTCCAACATTTCTTTGTTGAATGTGTTGAAAGCAGAAATACAGATGGATTCATTTGAATTCAATGCTATTTAGACGAATTGCAATTTGCGCAAATCATTCGAAACAAATGTTCCTTTTGTATTCCAGTCTTGTTTATGGATATTTAAGTACGTAGAGACCTTGGTTTTCAAACAAAAACTGAAGTTATTTCGCTTTTCGAACTTTTTTTTTTCAAAATCGAATTACGTGTTGTATATGTTGAAAAGCAGAGATCTAAGTGGATTCATTTGTATTCAATGTCATAGGAGCGCATCATTTGAAACAAATTCTTCATTTGTTTTCCAGACATTTCTATGTATAATTAAGTGCGTAGAACCCTCGATTTTCGAATAAAAACACAAAATATTTCGCTTTTCGAACATTTGAATTTCGTTAATGATAAAATTGCATAAAATTTTCAAAATTCTTCATTGTGTCGCATCGCAGCATCTTCTACAACGGTGTTCGGCGGTGTTCCCGTTTGCGCAGATCACGAAGAGTAAACACGTCGCCTGTGTGACACTAAACACTCTTATCCTCTCGTCTTTTCTTAACTCCGCTGCACAAATAAACGGAAAATCATAAACATTCGTGGTGAACATCGAAAAATCCCTCCGCTTTTCCAGACGTCACAACTCGCGCAACGAGAAGACGTAACAGAAGAAAAATATCACGACAAACAAAAAGAAGAAGAAGAAAAACACGAAATATTTTGTTGCTCGTCGGAAACCGATCCGCGTAGGAAACGCGTCTTCTACTCGTTTCGAACGTCTTTAAAATATTTATTGTATCTTTTTTATTTTCCGGTTTCTTGCGTTTCTTTCATCTCTCTTTTGCACGCTCCACGGTTCTCAGACGTCAGAACGGCCGTCCGGTGTCTGCAGCTGACGCCAAAAGAAGAGATGAGAAAAGTCCTCTTTCTCGCATATTCTTAATGCTCACTTTTTTGTTTTTCGTTTCGTTTTCGTCGGACCGGAATATTCGCTAAAACTAATGGAACCTGAAACGGACAGGGAAAGAGAGAGTGAGAGACCTCCGTCCCGAAATAAACGCGAATTTCGCATCCGAACGCATCGGCAAACGGAGTCAAAAAAATATATATTTGTGTCTCCATTGATTATTGTTAACGTCTAGTGTAATCAGTTGTAATTTAAATACGTTTATCTTAGCGAATCAGAGTTGTTGTTATTTACAATCTATTAAAGCTTTCTTACGTCTGATTTATGGTATAGATCAGAGTTTCTAAACCCAAATAATTGACAAAATCTATATTAATAGCGTGATTTTACGAATACATTGTAATTCGATTGATTATCGATCCTCTCCAGGATTTATCATGCCACTAAAGTATATTCCAATTCCAAATTGTCAGGCAACCAGACTTACTCTTCAGGGGATTCCCCATTATGTAAAATCATTATTTTTTTCTTTATTTAATTTATGGATTGTTTTCATTAGTTTAAGTTAAGATGTCATGAAGTCAATTATTTTTTAAAATAATGTAATAGTAGTATCAACAGTCAAGAATTTATTATGAAAGAGGTGTAGTTAAACATATTGGTATTCTTGAATTGGAAATAGTTAATTATTTGTAAAGATACTCGATTTTTGAGACTTTTCAGTATTTTCTTTTTCCTAATTTTGACTTTAATTTATAGGAAACTCGTAAAATAAATACTTCGAATAATGCGTTGGAAACAATGATAACAGAAAATTTAGTTGTTTATTGTATCGAGAAAATTAATGATTTGTAAAGTTACTAGATTGTCGAAGCTAGAAAAAATAGTTTCTCAACTTTGACAGTAAATTACAGGAAATGCGTAGTAGCCACAAAAATGACAAATAGTGCATTGAAAAATCTGACTATTCAGCTTTTATTACAATGCTTCTAGATAATTATATCATTTATAGTGACTGAGAAAATGATTGATTAAAGACACTCGATTTTCGAGGTTTCATACACAGAACAGTACTTTTTTCATTAAATTTTGAAGAATTATTATATTTTTTCTGGGACCTTAAAATTCAAGGAATAGCACTTCATTGAAACAAATGATGTTACTCTTAATACTCAATACACCTTTGTATTTGAGAAAACGAAATAAAGTTTGATTATTGTATACTCTTTGAACAATTTTTATTAAAATCCTGAAACTTGAATATTTTTTACAAATCGTTTGTTTACTCATTTTTTTATTCATTTGATTAAAATCTTGAAACTGAAAAAAAATACAATTCATTTTATATTTGACGTCTTTCTTCGTATTTAAGAGAACAATACATTTTGTTAATTATTTCTCAGTTTTTGATTAATTTGATTAAAATCCTGAAACTGAAACAATTTTTACAAATCTTTTTCTGTCTGACGGCCTTCGTATTTAAGAAAACAATATAATTTTCTTTATTATTACTTACTTTCTGATTAATTTCACTAAAATCTTGAAACTGAAACAACTTTTGCAAAATGTTTTCATGTTTGTCACCCGTTCGATTTAAGAAAACAATCCAATTTTGTTTATTAATACTCACTTTTTGATTCATTTGATTAAAATCCTGAAACTGAAACAATTTACAAATCTTTTTCTGTTTGACTCCCTTCGTATTTAAGAAAACAATACATTTTCTCAATTATTACTCACTTTTTGAT
This sequence comes from Nicrophorus orbicollis, assembly GCA_018845635.1. Taxonomy (NCBI): domain Eukaryota; kingdom Metazoa; phylum Arthropoda; class Insecta; order Coleoptera; family Silphidae; genus Nicrophorus; species Nicrophorus orbicollis. The sequence goes on from JAFMTC010000178.1 coordinate 137,708, forward strand.
CAATTTGATTAAAATCCTGAAACAATTGTTACAAAACGTTTTCATATTTGTCACCCGTTGAATTTAACAAAACAATTACAATTTTGTTTATTATTACTGATATTTTGATTCATTTGATTAAAATCCTTAAACTGAAACAATTTACAAATCATTTTATATTTGACGTCTTTCTTCATATTTAAGAAAACAATACATTTTCATAATTATTACTCACTTTCTGATTAATTTCACTAAAATCTTGAAAGTAAAACTATTTTTGCAAAACGTTTTCATGTTTGCCACCCGTTCGATTTAAGAAAACAATCCAATTTTGTTTATTATAACTCACTTTTTAATTGATTTGATTAAAATTCTAAAACTAAAACAATTTACAAATCTTATTCTGTTTGACTACCTTCGTATTTAACAATACATTTTCTGAATTATCACTCACTTTTTGCTCAATTTGATTAAAATTCTAAACCTGAAACAATTGTTACTAAACGTTTTCGTGTTTGACTTACTTGATATTTAAGAAAACAATATATTTTGATAATTGTAAGTCAATCTTTGATTAATTTAATTAAAACCCCGAGACTGGAACAATTTACAAATAACGTTTGACGGATACGTCAGAATTTGACGTTTAATTATGGTGGGATTCGAGAGTGACAGGCGTGTGAAGGAGCGTCGTATGTTTCACGTTAGACTTTTTTCCGCTTGTTTTCTGCCGGTAATGATATATTTCCACAATAGCGTGGATAAATTGGGTCCCCAAGTCCCATCCTTTCTTCCTCCTGTCTTTCTCTGTGGATGCGTTATTTCGGGACCACGTCTTCTTTTTTCTTCTTCTCTCGCGGTCGGCCGGGGGATAAAGAAGAAGAGAAGAAAAAAAAAATG
>JAFMTC010000178.1:149454-167246 GCA_018845635.1 Nicrophorus orbicollis
GTCCTAAGTGTTATCCATCATTTCAAGTTTTCAAGTTTTATAATTGTTATAATTTTCAAATGTTTTCATCCATGCACTTCCATTTAAAAAATAAAATCTAAAAATATATCGAAATGTAAAATTAACTATAAACATAATTTCGTGTACATTTTTATTAATAAAAATACTAATTCCAAATACATTTTCAACTTATTTTCAAAAATCCCGTTCAACCATTAAAAATATGTTCAAAGTTATCATAGTATAAATATAAAAATAGTAATTAATATTATCAATGTTGAAAGTCGGAACTTGATAATTATAATAATAATAATACCTTTTCAGTAGTACATAAGTTTTCAGGTAAACATAACAATTTGACAGTTTATCTCAGTGAAAAGTGAAAATTTCAACTGTCAAATCTCAATCTGTGCACGTTATTTATTTTGGTTGGGTCATAGTTTTTCGAGTCAACAAAAAAAATGGATTTGAAAATTCATGGTAAAAGTTAAAGAACTGTCAAATTTCATGACAGTTTACGCATGGATAAATGTCAATGAGTGAAGTGAAATAGTGCAATCCCGATGAATTGTTTTTCAACGGTATATAGTTTTTGAACTAAACAAAAAAAAAGTGACAGTTTTTGTGATAAGTTGTACCAAACTATTAAAAATTTGAAAAGAAAAGTGTTATAATATGATACAAAATGTATTTGTTGTGGCTTACTTATTATATACATTTTTGTATTTTTATGTTGAAAGAGTGTCAAATGTAGAGCTGTGTCAAAGTAAATAATTAAAAAAAATTAAAAGAAAAGTGTTAAAAGATATTAGAAATTGGATTTGTTGTAGTAGCTAATGCATTATTATTTTGTTGTTATATCCACTTTTGTGTTTGTATGCTGAAAGAGGTTGTCGCATTACTAAAATGCTGTATCAAACTAATAAAGAAATGAAAAGGAAAGTGTTAAAAGATATTATAAATTGGGTTGGCAACTAGTCATTTTTCATAATGCATAGAGATATTTTATAATACTACATAGATTTGACAATTCATGGTAAAAGTTTCATGACAGTTTACGCATGGATAAATGTCAATGAGTGAAGTGAAATAGCGCAATCCGGATGAATTGTATTTCAACGGTATATAGTTTTTCAACTAAACAAAATAAGTGACAGTTCACACATGGCTAAACGTCAATGAGTGATCTGTCAAATCATCGGCACATTCGTTTGATGTTAGCTTCTAAATTACTACATTTTCCTTTTTCCTTCAACATACTTTTTAGTCGATTTACTCATTATTTAATAATTATTTCGTTGCACCTGAAGTTGCTTCACAAACTCACAATTTCATATTTTATTTATCGGTAACCATGGAAACGTACTTTAAGTCTTAATTAAAACAAAAGCAGAAAGAAGCAAGGATAATAATATTAATTGTCTAATTTATTATTTAAAAAAAAGCTTGCCAAATCATTTTTTTCATAATGTTTTGATTGATTCTTAATTTTATTCCTTACATACTTAATTTTACAAATTTAAAATTTTTCAGACAAAAAAATGAAAAAATGGTTATATTAGAAACTCAATTAATATATTCATTTCTTTAACGTTCTAATACTTCTGTAATATATCACAAAAATGTATTATATAGCTTATATAATCTTAAATTATATTTTGAGAAATGATAGATTATTAAGGGATTATAACATAGTTAGAAAAATTAGTAGAAAAAGTAATTTATAATAAACTTTATTTAAATATTTTGATTGTTTTCAAGAATTTAATTCCGAATATGACTTCAATTGAATCAAATTATTATTTAATAGAAATTAATTAATGTTTGAAAATTGTATAGTTTTTATGTATAAATTATAAATTGCATTTAAAATCAATATATTCTTGATAGGAAAGTATATAATTTATAATATTTGAGGAAAATTTTACACTGAAAAGATGAGAAGCAAAAAGTGTGAAAAGGATACTTTTTCAATTTTCAATTACATTATTTTTTTGATTTTTTCTTATTGTGTCCATTTTTTTATTACAAAATATTATAAATTATTATAAATTTGTTTTGGAAATTTTCGAATCTTCTTTATTGTGTCCAATTTTATGTAACACAATCTAATGTAACACATGAATCTAATGTGTTCATTCATTCTTTTTGTGTCCATTTTTATTTCACAAATTAATTTTTTCCTTGCTGTTGCAAACTTTTTCTTGCCAATTATGTGTAACAAAATATTATAAATTTGATTTGTTGTACGAACTAATTCATCATTTCTTTCTTGTAATGTGTATTTTTGTATTACAAATTGGTTTTGTTGTAGGAATGAATGTTATTGATTCCATCTTATATATATTTTTGTGTTTTAATGTTTATAAGTAAGAGCGACAGCTCACAGCAGTATAATGAAATGTAAATAGCAAATGTTGACTTCTATGAAAGTAATAAAAATTTGAAACGAAAAGTGTTAAAAAATGTTACTTATTTTGGATTTGTTGAAGATTGACATTGACATTATGTCTATTTTTGTGTTTCTATGTTGAAAGATTGTCAAACTAAATAATTAAATTATTAAAAGAAAAGTGTTAGAAATTGGATTTGTTGTGGGAAATAATTCATCTTTCTTTTTTTCCTGATATTCTGTGTCCAATTTTGTGTTTGAATGCTGAAAAATGATAAATCAAATTTAAAAGATACCTTTCCATTTCAAGTGTTAAATGTGTTAAATTGGGTTGGCAACTAAGTGATTGCGGATTTCGTCAGTAGGTCTTGGCGCATTCTAATGTTTCGTCAATTAGTTCAAAACACCTAACCTATATTGCAGGGGTGGCCAAGCTCCTTGATAGTCCGAGCCATTTTTCACAATTTGAAATTTTTCGCGAGTTGCAATGAAATACGTGTTTAAAAGGTATGCAAAAAAAGGTATTCAAATTATTTTTTAAACAGAAATTATATTTATTGAGGCGGAAAGACCAATAGACGGTAGTCCACTTTGGATTTAACGAATTTCTAAGTGGAATAACATGATTCACATAAGTATACTTGGTTCTCTTTTTATGCGCTAGATACGTTCCACAGGAAAACGCATAAAAAAAGACTAGACACACTTATAAAAATGAAGCATACGTTCCATAATTTTTGAAACCGCATATACCGAAAATCGCATAAGAAATGATTTATTATATTTCAGAAAAATAATTAGTCTTACTATATTCTTTCTGAAATGTTTATTCATAATTTTATAACAACGTTAACAATTATAGACGAGTTTATTAGATTGCAGAAAAATATAATCTTAACATACAGAAAATGTTTATGAAAGTTAATCTTTCTTCACATTTTTTCTTTAGAATTATCGTCGCTATACGAGAGAATTCGGCATAATTTTCGAACTGGTTCGAAATCACTTTCATCACTAGAAGAGATGCATATCAGATCTATGTCCTGAAGATGATGATTCTTCACAAGTAAAATTAGTCTCAACTTCGCATGTTGATTTTTTCCCTTTAACAATATAATCAGTGATTAAACTTTGCGATGGCTTTGCTGTTTTTTTGTACAATTCCTGATATCCAGAAATGTAATTCTGAAGCTCGCGTTGAAACTTATTATCATGATGACATTCATGACACTATCCTCAAGTAATTCGTCTAAGATTTAGGTATATATTTCAAAACCTTCCCCACCAATTTCATGTGCTAAAGGAATTATTTGAGCTAAAACTGTCGAATGGCAATGATATCATTGGTATAACTCTTGATACCGTTGAAGAACAAGAAAACGAAAATGAATCGGAAGAAGATGAAACTCCAGTCACACTCACTGCAAGTGTAATTCGAGGTCTTCAACTTTCCAGTAAATTGGCAAACCATTTCATCGAAAAGCATGATAATTCTGAACGAGCATTCAAGTTTCAACGCTAGCTTCAGAATTGCATTTTTGAATATCAGGAATTGTACAAAAAATAGCAAAGCCATCGCGATGTTTAATCACTGATTATATTGTCAAAGGGAAAAATTCAACATGCGAAGTTGAGACTCATTTTACTTGTGAAGAATCATTATCTTCAAGATATAAATCTGATATGCTGACTATCTCTTCTAGTGATGAAAGTGATTTCAAACCAGTTCGCAAATTATGCCGAACACTCTCATACAGCGATGATAATTCTAAAGAAAAACATGTGAAGAAAGATTAACTTTCACAAAAATTTCACAAAGATTGTATTTTTCTGAAATGTAATAAACTTGTCTATGATTGTTAACGTTTTTATAAAATAATGAATAAACATTTCACAAAGAATATAGTAAGACTAATTATTTTTCTGAAATTTAATAAACCCTTTTTTATGCGATTTTCGGTATATTGTAACTCATTGATTTAGTTTTATGCAGTTTTGAAAAATTATTGAACATATCCTTTATTTTTATACGTGTCTAGTCCTTTTTGTGGAACGTATCTACCGCATAAAAAGAGAACCAAGTGTATTTCCCTTTCTTTTAGAATTGCAGTTATCGGATTAAACAAATCTACAAACCGATTTAATGTGTTGTAGCAAGATAACCGTCTAACAATGCAAAAGAAATTAATGTCATTTGGAAGTTCTTTGTCCAATAATTCTACAAGAAAATTTTTGATTTGTCGATGATTTTTTGCATTGGTGCGAATGTAATTTACAATGTGTAACACTGTTTTCATAACATCAGGATATTTTAAATATTTTGTAACGAGGGAACTCGGGTACATTTATCGAGAGCCACTAATAAACCGTTAAAGAGCCGCAGGTTCTCTACTCCCATGCTATATTGTTTTCTTGTTGTTTGGTCTCCAATCTTTAATTTAGTAAAAAAATATATCGATTAGTAAGTTTTGTTTTTCCCAATTTAAAAATGGAAGAACAGGACGCACATTTCATACATAATTTATTGTATTATTTCCTAAAAGGCACTAACGCAAACATACAAGAAGTTATGGGAATGAAGCATTGAAAGAAAGGCAGTTTGAAAATTGGTTTTCCAAATTTCGTTCTGGTGATTTTTCATTGATAAAAATGTGCAACGGTCCAACGGTGAAGAAGAAATTGATGAGACCCATATCAAGGCCATTATCGATTTAGATCGTCATAGTACAATATGTGAGATCGCATACATGTATTGAAGATATTTTTTTTTAATTTATTTATAAGCAATTTATCTACAGAATACAAAAAGTAGACAATAAGCTCCAGTTATAACGAAAATGGAAAAGTGAAAAAATAAAAATTATAAAAAGAAAAGTTTAAAAAACACTATATGAATATTGGAGATCAAACTCCACTAATAACTAAAATGAGAATTATTAAGAAAAGATCAACAAAACAAAAAAAAGCTATCATATTTGCATATATACATACATGCAACATTCATTAGGAAGATCTTGTGGTTTGAAACGTTTCAATCTACGTCGATGGGATTCCGTATTTGTTAGGTCGACAGCAAGTTGGTTTGGATCTCTTCCCTGACAGTTCCGACTTTTGTGTATTGGTGGAAATACACGTTTGTAGAGAACCACGGTGCATTAGTAATGGATCTGAGCGTTTTCGATTGAAACCTCTGTATAATATCTATTGTTGTATTGCAGGAGGATCCCCAAAGTTGCATTCCATGGGTCCAAATGGATTTGATAATAGCTTTATACAGAAGCAGTTTGTTGTCAATAGAGATGGATGAATGTCTGCCCATCAGCCAATGCAACCTTTTTACTAACAAGTCCAGCTATTTTCTTTTAGTTGTTATGTGTTTTTTTCCCCGTAAGACGTCTAACCAGATGTATTCCCAAGTATTTGGCATCATCTGATTGTGGCAGGACACAGCCATTCAGTGTCAGAGGAGGACAAGTTTGTCTACGCATTGTAAATGTGACCTTGGTTGTATTGGCCCTAATTCTACACCTTTTGAGCCAACAGTCGATGGAATCCAAACTTCTTTCCAGTATTTGTGAGGCTACTGTGGAGTCCTGATGTGATGCCATGACTACGGTGTCATCGGCAAATGTGGCTACAGTGACGTGTTGGGGGAAGATAAAATTGAGTAAAAATTTTGGATTTCCGCAATCATTTAGTTGCTAACCCAATTAATTGGATTGAATGAATACGTCGATTCTTTCTATGAGTCATTTATCAAATGATTTGCTAATTATTTATTAAATTTCTCTAAAATAAATTGTAAATCGGAAATAGCTTTTCTATGGATAAATATTATTTTTCTTATTGAGTCAATATTCGCTGTTTTAATGCGTTTTGTTTCGTGAAGATGAGTCCATTGGTGATCGGAGGAGGTGGCTTTATTCGTCGTCCAGCGGTGGCTTCAAGCAGAGAGAAGGAGTGGTGGGAGTGAGCCGAGCCGAATCCAATTGGGTGCGAGGGGCGTCAAGAGACGCACAAACATGAAAACCTGTCCATTCCCAATTCAGTGGCTGAAGCATATTCCCGACCAGTGCATAACCATTCGATCTTATACGTTTCTGTTTTGCCCCGCTTCGACAAGGATGTACCAGACGCGAAGTATCAACGAGAGCGCGTCGTACCGGCAGCTGTCGCCGACGACGAGCACCGGGTCCTACAACGACGACCAATACTCTCCAACGAGCCTCATGGACCTGACCAACGCCAACGACAAGTACCTCGTGCCAGTCAATTCAATCACATGTCCACCCAACAACAACAACATCATCAATAACAATAACATCAACGGAGGTGGAGGAAGTGGTTACGGCCCCGGCGGTTACGACGGCTACTACTCCGGCTACGATATCTACCGTCAACCCTACCAACACCACCACCACCTCCACCAATCCGCGGAGGAGCTGCAGAAGTTCATCAAAGTCGAGGTGGACGTGGACGACGGCGTCCCGGTGCTCAAGACGCGCGGGCGGAAGCGGAAAACGGCCTTCGACGACGAGAACGTCTGCTCGTCGCGATCGAAGCCCCGCAGGAAGTCGCCTCAGAGCGACGAGGATATCCAGAACCAGAGGATCATGGCGAACGTGCGGGAACGCCAGAGGACTCAGAGTCTGAACGAGGCCTTCGCCAGCCTCCGGAAGAGCATTCCCACGCTTCCGTCGGACAAACTCTCCAAGATCCAGACGCTCAAATTGGCGGCCAAATACATCAACTTCCTCTACCACATCCTCTCGAGCTCTTCGCCGGAGGCCGGAGGACACGGAGACCCGGACGTCATCGGCAACGTGTGCTCGTACACGGCGCACGAGAAGCTCAGCAGAGCGTTCAGCGTTTGGCGGATGGAGGGTGATTGGAACTCGAATCCCTAGCACGAAACGATTCGCTTCTTCATCCAGTTAATTACGATCAAAAGAAGCGTCTGCAACAAATCATTCCAATTCGTGGTGCAAACATCAAGTGACACATGAAAAACAAGTGAAACAGACAGAGTGCACTATTTGTTTTTTTTTTGTATAGTTACCATCACTTCTTTTTCTCTTGCATTATTTAACCACAAAACAAGTGAAACAGACAGAGTGCACTATTGTACAGCTTCCCCGTTACTTCTTTTTCTCTTGTATTATTTAACCAAACTGTAAATAACTTAACTATTATTTGTAAATCGCTGGATAAAAGTGCAATCGTAGATGTACCACAAAACACTCGCTCGGTGCGCTCAGTGTACGTAGTTTGTAAATATATCTCCATTAACTGATGTGATCCAAACTTTTTGTAAATAATTTTATTATATATATATATTATATTATTTTTCACAATTATCTTTATTTCGTTTTCTCCCATCGTCTTGATATTATATTATTTTTTAATTTTCGGGCGATAATTCGATACGTTGTGAACGCAGCTGTCCTCTCCACCAAATGTTCATTAACGTTTTTTTTTCTCATCTTGTCTCCTCCTTCTCATCCTCCTTTGTCGCACAGACCGATTCTCCTCTTTCATCTCTTTCCTACTCGTGTTTTACATTTCCTTTTCTCCGTCTCTTCATCCTCCCCTACTGTGGTCCATCCTCCTCTCATTCATTTACATGCTTTATGTTTTCCGAAAACTCTCCGGTTTACCAAAAAAAAAGAGAAACTATTAACCATCATCATTGTCAACTTTTAATTAGAACCAAATGTAGATAATATTCATTAATTTATGAGCATTCTTATAATACAAGAAACAATAACTTTTTGCTAATTATTTAATAAATTAATCAAAAATATTCCATAATTTCTAAATCAGACATTGTTTTTCTATAGATAAATGTTATTTTTTCTTATATAAAAACGTTAGTCCATTTAACACAGGCTTTTATTAATTGGTTTACCAATTATTTATTAAATTTTTCTCAAATATTCACAAAATTTTAAATGAAACATTATTTTTCTATAGATAAATGTTATTTTTTCTTATATAAAAGTCCCATTAAAAGTTAAATATTCAAAAATGCATTTAACATGTGCTTTTATCAAATAATTTGCTAATTATTTAATAAATTTCTTTAAAATATTCCATAATTTTAAAATCATAATAATTTAGCTTTAGCTTTGAAAAAATGCATTTAATCCTTTATCAAATGATTCACTAAATATTTATTAAATTTCTCTAAACTATTCCATAATTTCGAAATCCGAAATAATTTTTCTATAGATAAATGTTATTTTTTCTTATATAAAAGTCCTATTAAAAGTTAAATATTGAAAAATGCATTTAACATGTGCTTTTATCAAATAATTCGCTAATTATTTATTAAATTTCTTTAAACTATTCCATAATTTTAAAATCATAATAATTTAGCTTTAGCTTTGAGAAAATGTATTTAATCATTTATCAAATGATTCACTAAATATTTATTAAATTTCTCTAAACTATTCCATATTTTCAAAGTCAGAAATTATTTTTCTATAGATAAATGTTATAAAAGTCCCTTCGATACTTTCATTATAAGTATGCTTTTAACACGAGCTTTTATCTAAAGATATGAAAGACATAAAATACAAATTCTAAAGACCACACACGTAGTAGATGACCAATTTTAAAGAGAAAAGATTCACTAAAATTATTACCATAATATTTCTTTTAAATCATTTAATTGTTTTTATTTTGTTATTTATCAATATAATCAATTTGAAAGTTCCTTTATTTTAATTTTTCCTAATTTTTCCCTCTATTTAATAATACATAAATATATTATAAGATTATTTCTAAGGAAAAATAAGAAAAAAACATATATTTGATAATTTCAAGATGGGAAATTTGCTTTTAAATACAACAGAATTTCATTTTTTCATCATTTTTCTCTATATTAAAAGAACATAAATACATTTCAATGTCTATTAGAATATAACTAAGAACTGTAAAGGAAATTTTGAGTTCATTTTCCAGTGCATTATGTAACTAAATACCAGGAAGCGACTGCGGTATTTAGAAAACAAAATAAATAACGAAGTTTTCATATATTTTTATATATATATTTCTTTTTTTCTGCAACGTTCAAAGCGTAAAACGTAGGAAAAATAAACATCGAAGGCATCGCACGTCAATAATGATTGATTTACGGAAACGAAAAGGCACTCTCCTTCACACAAAAGAAACAAATGGTTAATCCATTTTGGGACAAAAAAAAAACTGTTCTTTGTTTAATGTTTATTTAAGTTCAGTTTTTAGTTTGAATTCGAGTTTGTTTATGCGTAATTTGATATCAATTGATGTTTATTTAAATAATTACAAAAAAAAACTTTGTATTTTCTATTTGACGGTTTGTTGTAAAATATCATCAGCTGTTTTAAACTAAACGAAGAAATAGTTATACCATTGCTAATGACATTGACAATTAAATCAGAAATCAGCTGTTCAAAGAAAAGATTTTAAGGATTTTAAAAAAGATATTTTGATTAATTATATGGAATTGTCTTAAGAAATGCATCTATACAAATTGCTTTTATTTTCTGTAAATTTATTGATCATTAATTTAGATAAATTTATGTACATTGAAATGTTAATGACATTGACAATTATAAGATAGGAAATCAGCTGTTTTAAACAAAACACAGAAGCAGTGGTTTTTGCTGTTACTTTCGAATGACATTGATAGTTGAAAAATCAGCTGTTTTAAACAAAAGAAACATTCGACAGAAATACCCAAATAATGATGATGAAAAAAAAAACAATATTTTAAAATTTGAATTTATATTAAAAAATAATGATATTGTTAAAACAAAATGTATTATTATTATTAAATTTATTGCAACAACTACAAAAAAAATAGAAACTAAAGTAATGCAAATACATAGAAGAGAAAAACAAAATACAATTATTGTCTTTCTATCTAACAAAATGTATTTTAAGAATTGATTGAGGAAAATCGAAATTTTCCTAATTAGAAATATGAATTCGTCATCAAATTTACAATTTTTAACGTTGATTTAAATTGAAATTGAAATTGCAAATGCTAATGACATTGACACTGACAGTTCTGGGGAAGAAAATCATCTACGAAGATAAAAATTAAGGGCCGAAGGGCTTAGGTCACTAGCCCTTTAGTCACTTTTTATGATTAATAAACATGATTATTATTATAAAAATTGAAACTTTTCTTTGAGAGAACTTTTGATAAATAAACAGATTCAGTTTAGTTATAACTTGTAAAAAATATGTTATATTATCAATAATTGTATTGAACTTTTTATAAATGTTTATAACATTGATAGTTTTATAAAGCGAAATTAATTGTTGTTGTAAAGAAATGAAAAAGGTACAAGGTTTTGTAATATAAATACATTTTAGAAATGACAAAGTGAAACATTAAAAATTGGAAACGTGAAAATGATGATGAATACGTTGAATGAATGCGCAATTGCTAAAGCAATTGACAGTTCTAGGACTCAGCTGTGTATGTTTTAAATAAGAAAGATTTCCCCAAGAATTTTTTGGCAACAAATTTAATGAAATTATTTGCGTAAAAAATAAGTAATTTTCAGCACTCAAATTTGATGTTTTTATGGGAGGAAAATCAACTGTTTTGAACAAAACAAAGAAACAATAAATTGTCCAGTTATTGTTAATGACATTGACAGTTCTAAATCAGCTGTTATATACGAAGCAATAAGTAACAAATTTGGAAATTTTTATTTATTTTACAAAAAGGTAACATATTTACAAAAAAATATGTAAATAACAACAAAATGAAACTTAAAATGTGGAATTTTGACGTTTTACATTGAAGTCGCAAATGACATTGACAGTGACAGTTTCAGTCATTCAGTGATTTTGACGTTCTACATTGAAGTCGCAAATGACATTGACAGTAACAATGACAGTTTCAGGATATCTTGGATATTTTTTGCTGCAAATTTAGTTAAATTATATTTGAAATTCTTTTAATAAAATGTAATTTTTCAATGCTGAAAATTGAGGTATTTTTGGTGAGGCAATGGAATTATCGTGCGTGATTTACAAATACGTTGATTCGAGTGAAGTTTAGATGCGTTATTAAAAGATGAGTAGTAGCGTTTAAGTGCGTCGGTTTTGGCGAGTGTTTCGTTTCAGCTTCGCTGAGTCCTCCACGCCTTTGTCCATTGACAAAATAAGTGACGTTTTAATGGTCAAACTCTGTTTGAAGAGGAAAAGAAGAAAGAAGACGGCGTTCACAAACTAATTTCGGATTGAAGTGGTGCAAACAAACAAAAAAAAAAACGAGGAAAGAAACAGGCAATAAAAGGTCGGTCGTCCTTCCTTCCTCGCATCATGGTTCATCCTTCTCGTCTCTGTCCGAACTTCCTCATCAATGGCCTGCTTTTCGCTCGCACTCGACTGGAAACAACGATGGAAAGAGATGAGCAGCTGCGTGAGGAGGAGGAGGAGGAGGAGGAAAATGTGAGCGGCGGTGACGGAGAGGACCGGAAATCAATTTATATTCCAGGTCGTAAAGTCAACTTTTACGTTCGGATTTTTCAGCAACTTTGTATTTGGAGAGCCGGGCGGAGTTTTCAGTTCGCGCTCGCGTTTAATGCCGCTTTTTACGTACACAAACGCAAACACGCAAATAACGACGGAGAGGACGAAGATTAAAAGACTCTTCTTCGCTCTTCTCCCGCACACTGAACCGGAGGCTATTTTTAAGCCGACAGTTCCATCTTTCTTCTTCCCGTTTCATAATTTTCATATCGAACCGATTCACCAGTTCTCCTCACCAAAAAGGAGACCAAAAGCAACAACAACAACAACAACAGGAAGAGGTTAATAAAGTATTAAAGACCTCGCGGAGAGGTACATCATTAGCTCAGTCCTTTTCGAAGTTGTGTTTTTCTCTTCTCGATGTTGTTGTTGTTTTTTCATTTCTTCTTCTGTTTCGTTAATTTACGTCGCGTTGGATCTTCGGGTAGAGCGGCTCTCTCAGTTGGAGGTCCGAAGAATCGGCTCCGAAATGTCGCTTAATTATATGTGAAATTCGATTTAATTTTACTCGGAAATTTACGGTCGTCCTCCGTTCCTTCCACCACGAAACCAGGGGGACGACGGCTATTTTTAAAATTTGTCGCAAACGGTAAATCCTGAAACGGAGAAGGACAAAAGCTGAAACTTGGATGGAAATTAAGAGAGATGAAAACGTGCAAAGGAAAGGTGAAGACAAAAGAATTGAAATGTCAGAGTTAACAAAAGTTTTGGAGACGTGATGCTTGACAAGTGTCAAGTACTCGAATTTAGTAATATTTAAGAAATTTAAAGAAATTATTGAAAAATAAAGTAAGATTTTCTTATTTCTTATTTTAATTAAAATTAAACTTAAGGCAAGTTAAGAAAGCTAATAAATTTTCTCTGTCATTAGTTAATTTTGTATAACTTCAAGGTATTTACTATATATTGAGAGACGTGATGCTCGACAAGTGTCAAGTACTCGAATTCAGTGATATTTAAGAAATTTAAAGAAATTATTGAAAAATAAAGTAAGATTTTCTTATTTCTTATTTTAATTAAAATCAAACTTAAGGCAAGTTAAGAAAACTAATTAATTTTCTCTGTCATTAGTTAATTTTATATCTTCAAGTTATTTACTATATATTGATATACATAAAATTAAATTTCAACAAATTTCAGAAAAATAAAAATCATAGGCGGAAAAACCAATGGTCGATAGCCCTTTGGCCAGCTTTTGTTTTTGTTTGATTTATATTTTTGTTTTTTTAGAATTATATTTTGTTTAAATATCTGGCCAATAAATTATATTAAAAAGAAAATCAGAAAAAAAACTTTCGTATTTTATTGAAAATTGAAGTAAGTCAAAGCAAACTAATATTTTTTCTCTGTCATTAGTTACTAATAAGTAATTTCGAGGTATTTACTGTATATTAAATGAATACAATGACATTTTAACAAATTTCTGAAATATAAAAATGAGAGAAAATCTTCCTTATTTCATTGAAAATAGAAGCCAGGAAAACTAATTAATTTTATCTAATATTAGTTAAGATAATGCTTCAATGTATTTATAAAATGTTTATATATTCAATATTATATATTCATAATGAAATTTCATCAAATTTCTGAAAACTGAAAGGGCGAAAATCTTATTAAAAAACGATTTTAATTGTATTTAAAACTGAATTAACCACAGGGGCACTAGTTAATTTTCTATATCAATAGTTAAGATTAGAAATTCGAGTTGTTTACTGTAAAAAAATCACAAACAAAATAATAAATAATTCTCCAATGTAGTTTATTTACGGCCGTTATAAATTTTCGTGAAATAAAAGTGAATATTTTACACTGGTCGATAGTTTAAATAGTTTTCACGTACATAAATTAAAACAAAAGCAATTCCAAGCGAATGAGTTACGTTTCGCGAGAGAAAAAAACGCGTTGGCTGCTTTTAACAATTTTTTTCCCATGTTAAATGTCACATTTGAAAGACGACGACTTTGATATATACATATTATATATTTTTTGAAATGCCAATGCATGACTCGCAACGTGACAGCAGCCAATATTATAAAAAAAAACAAATATTAATAAAAATAAACGCGAATATTACGTAATACAATTAAACAATCAATTGAATTGATTCTATAATTTGTTGATGTATTTCATTATTTTGTTAACGTATCAATTATTTTTAAATAGTTCAATTATTGTATCCACAGATGGCGTTTTTACACCATTTAGGTGTCTCATTGTTCAATTTTTGATTATGACACATCAACAATGAGATATGTAAGTATTGAAGATTCTGTGGGAATGAATGAGAGCGGTTTTCGAAACTTCGGAGACGTCCAGTTTCTATATTTATGAAGCGTTTCGCTATTTATTACGTAAAAATAGGTTTCGATAAATTTATGTCGGTATTTGCTTTTTATTATTTCGGCGTCTCGACGGCTTTGGCAACGGATTTCGGACGGGCCAATTGGCTTGGTTCAAACATTCGCATTCTGCACCCGGATTGGCTTTAATTAGAAATTAAACAGATTATTTTTTTCTTATTTTTATCACCTCACCTTCCAAAATCACATAGAAATTTCAAAGAAAACTAATCTGAGGCGATCAGTTTGTGCCATTGAGGTTAATCTAATAATGAGGATATTAATTAGTAGAAAATAAATAAAACAACTTTGCATAACTTTTTATTTTGTGATAAATAAACTAAGATAAAGTCTCCAACTCCTAAATTCAGCAATTTTTATTTCTTTTTATCAAATACGACATTCAATTATAATAACTGTCAATTTGACGTTTCGTTTTCTATTTGACAGTTTGAGGTTAATCTAATAATAAAATAATAATATTAATCATTTAATCATCCGGAAGAGGGCAGAAAATTAACAAACAAATATGATTAATTCAATTTGTATTTAAAACATTGTTTACATGTAAAAAGACAAGAAACAATTTAATTTACAAAATATTACTAAGAATTATGTCAATTAAGTCAGTTTTATAAAACAACACTTAAATCTTAAATCAGAAATTGATTTGATTTCCATTTATCAAATTAATCATTTAAATAAAACGTCAAAATGACAGTTCAATTATGGTAGTTAATGATACCATAATTAAACTGTCAATTTGACATCTTATTTACAGTTTGAAGTTAATGAAATTAATTAATTATAATTTTACACCATGTTTTACTTTTTTCTTCTATTTATTTTTCAGAAATTTGTTTATCTCTTTTTAGAAATATTTAATATACAGTAAATACCTCGAACTTACGTAATATTAACTACTAACAGAGATAATTAATTAGTTTCCCTTGACTTACTTCAAAATTTTGTTCTGTTTTTCATTTTTTTTTCTTTCAAATTTCAGTATAAATTCAGTGTTAATTAAATATCTCGTAATATTATTTATTGGTACAGAAATTAATTATTTTAATTGTAATTAATATAAGAAACGTTATTTTCTGGTTCATATTTTGTTTTTCAATGTTTTAGAAATTGTACAATTTTTATAGAAATCTGTATAATTACGGAATCAAGTAAATAAATAACTTGAATTTACTTAATATTTACTATTTTTAAAGAAAAATAATTATTTTTCCTTACTACTTATTTTATCTTTATCTGAAATTAATTAATTTATTGACAATTTTTTTAATTTCATATGTTAGTTCATTAATTTACTTTTTTTACTAACTTTCTTACATTTATAGATATTTGATTAAAAAATCAGTAATTGGAATGCGCAAGTTGACAATTAAGTAATGGAAACAAAATATTATGAAGATAAACTGCGTTTTTCATGAAGATTCAAGGAAGTGTTTTAAACAAAAGTGAATCGATGAAAGCAAAGCCAACTTGTTAAAGGCATTATCACTTTGAATTAAATTATTAATTACATTAATATTTCACTCATTTCACTTAATTATACTAATTTTCTTGAAATGTATTCATTAAAAATTGAGTAATTCGAATGCGGAAGTTGATAATTAAGTAATCGAAAGTAAATTTTATGAAGTCGTAAACCGTATTTTTCATGAACATCGAAGGAAGAGCTTTAAACAAAAGTGAATCGATGAAAGCTAAGCCAACTGCAGAACAGTGATTAGCTTTCAAAAGCATTAGAATTTCCGGTTCGGCCAATGATCGCTCATCTTTTACGTTCTTTTTTTACGTAATTATTGTTGTTGTTGCTGCTTCTTCTTCGGTGAAAAGCGAAATCCGAGCCGGTGGGGGCCTTTCAACATCGTCTCGACAAATAAATACGCCGTGTTTTCATTCACTTCGCCTCTACTCCTCCGAGTCGCGTGTTTACAACACGACCACCGGTTTCGTAAACATTTCCCTCCTCCGTCGTCCTCTTCTTTTCATGCTTCTGCTGCTGCTTCTGCACTTGATGCGTGTGAGTCTCATCCCCACAGAAAATCCAAACAATTTATTATTTCTGGTAATTAACGGGCGCGGCGAAAACGGTAGAACGAGACGAGACGAGAAAAGGAAGAAAGCAATAAAAGTATGTGTGTATTGAAATGAAGTAGACGAAGAAGAAGTTAAGTCATTTATGGGAACGCATCGTGTGTACGTTATGTGTGTTTTTTTGTTTTCGCTTCGTTCGTTCGTTTTTTTTTTCGTATCTTCTTCTTCTTCATCTCGTCTTTCTTCTGTTTTCTCGCTTCCTCTGTTTCCACTGGCTCCAGTGATCCAGCGAGTTCATCTCGTCTCATGTCCCATTTTGTGTGTTTTCAGTTCGATGTTTACATGGTAGATAAATAAACGCGTCGGGTCCCTCTCTATGCGCTGTGTGTTGCTTGTGTTGAATGCGTGTGTGTATGTTCATTAACTACTGGAATTACACACCGACTTTATGGCTCCAACTAAGTTAGCTTGCTGTGGTAACAGTTGCTGCTGCTGCTGCTACCATGACAACGTTCAGAAACGTATCTAGGTTTGGTCAAATGTCTTATTTCCAAAAATCTAAACTTTTAGATAATCTGATGTTATCTGATATATATTTACATTCTCATAGATATATTTAATTAGTTTTCAGTATCTTTTACATAAGAAAACACATAATATTTAATCAAAGAGCTATTATTGACTTATTTACGGAAGCGGATGATCGTCACAACAATTTTAATACAGAGTTGGTCCATTATTTGAGGCTTAATGAAAAATTATAACTGATAAATAAGCCCTTGATTTCATTTGATTCGTGTTATTTGAAATTTTTTGTATATCAAGTAATGCTGAATTAAACAAAAAGGTTTGAATTTATTCTATGTGGATTATAAATAGATGTTAATTTAGTAAGATTGGCTATTTCTGCAATTATTTACTTTTTTATTAACTTATTTTTATGAAAATTGTTGTTCTAAAAATGCTTCAAAAGGAGTTATAAATTCTGGCTACTAAAAAATAAATAAAAGCTGAAGCAAAAAAGGAAATTGCAAATAGATAAGGAAGTTTACTAAAGTTTATTACATCTGCTTCTACTTTGATCAATCGAAGTGAATTATAATTCAATACCAATGAAATACGAAATGTGAATGCCAAAAACGATGAAAAGTTGAAGCAAAACACGAAATTGCAAATCAATAATAAGGAAGTTTACTAAAGTTTATTACATCTGCTTCTACTATGATCAATTGAAGTGAATTATAATTCAATACCAATGAAATATGAAATGTGACTGCCAAAAATGAAGAAAAGTTGAAACAAAAAAGGAAATTACAAATCAATAATAAGGAAGTTTACTAAAGTTTATTACATCTGCTTCTACTTTGATCAATTGAAGTGAATTGCAATTCAATACCAATGAAATACGAAATGTGACTGCCAAAAACAATGAAAAGTTGAAGCAAAAAACGAAATTGCAAATCAACAATAAG
>JAFMTC010000178.1:167309-200409 GCA_018845635.1 Nicrophorus orbicollis
CAAAAAAGGAAATTTGCAAATCAACAACAAGGAAGTTTACTAAAGTTTATTACATCTGCTTCCACTTTGATCAATTGAAGTGAATTATAATTCAATACCAATGAAATATGAAATGTGATTGCCAAAAACAATGAAAAGTTGAAGCAAAAAACGAAATTGCAAATCAACAATAAGGAAGTTTACTAAAGTTTATTACATCTGCTTCAACTTCGATCAATTGAAGTGAATTATAATTCAATACTAATGAAATATGAAATGTGATTGCCAAAAACGAATAAAAGTTGAAGAAAAAAAGGAAATTACAAATCTAATTATTGTTGAAGTTTACTAAAGTTTCTTTTCACAACTGCTTCAGTTTTGACTAGTTAATTATAGTTAATTATATTTCAATACCAAAGAAACTGAAAATGAAAGAAAACTCAATCACTTCAATAAACTTGACTTCGAACGAAGCTTCAAATATTTTAAAATATGTGTAATTTCTACAATGACACAAGGAGGACTATTAAATCTACCGTTGCTTTCTATAGAAAACAGATTAAGCAAAGATTTAAATTGAATTTGAATTTATAGATAAATTTGGCGAAATGAAAGAAAAATAATGTTTCGCTGCTGCGATTTTCAATCGTATAGACAATTATACGTTTGAATATTCAAACTTACAACTTTCTGTATAAGGAATGAACACTTGCAGTTTGCAGCTGCTATAGTAAAGCGATAAACAATCCATATAAGGAGTGAAAATTTACGAATTATAAGAAAGCAATCAATCTATTGAAATATTTAATAAAATATTCCATTAAGTAATTTAAAGTAGATTTTTCTACGTAATATATTACATTATGTATGTTGAAATCATTACGAATTGCTTAGATTCAATTAGCGATATTTGGCAAGTAACTTGTGTAAGTACTTGTTCATCAAAACAAGTATAAATGCAATTATATAAATGCTTATAGCGAAGTAACGTTCTAGGATCCTGAATCATGGGGCCTCCAAATCAGTCCTCATTTTTTTTTAAACCTAAACTTATAAACCATTGATAGTAAGTTAAAATAAAGAAACATATTAAAGATGACACAAAAAGTGGTTTTTAGGAAGACTATTACATAAAGTTACTTGTGATAGAAAACAGATTATACGAAGATTTCAATTTAAGTGCATTTATAGAGAAATTTGCTGAAATTAAACAATAATAATTTCAATTATCTGTAGTTATTTTATTTTACTATATATATATTCATAAATCTTCTATATGTTCATTTCTTGTGTTAAAAACTGAAGACTTTATTATTCAATTTCATATTTATTCGTTCTTAAGAACGTCGCTGAAAACGATGATGATGACAACAACGGCCACCTTATTCCTGTTCATCCAATGCGATGAAGCAACACCACCTTTTCTCTACACTATCTTCTTTCTTTTCTTTTTTCTTTCCACTAGTTTTTCGGTTGATGTACCGAAATTGATGGTTTCCCTGTTTGGACGAGATAAAAGCCGTTTTGTGTCATGTAAGCTAGACGAGATTATGAGGAATGGCCAACAATTTATTAATACAAACTGACGCGACTGACGTCTCCCGCTCGGAAACCGCGACGCTCGACCATTTTTCTCCGCTCCAATCGCAAATGCCACCGCCGCAACGCAACGCAACACAACACCTCTCAAAGAATTTCAGAAATACCACCGAAGATTCACACACAAACAAATTGCACTCATTTAGTACCTTCATAATCGTCAATATTAATTAATTTCTAAGACTAATTTCATTAAAACAAGTCAGAATCAAGGCCGAATTTGTATATAAGCAAAATAAGCATTTTCTTGATGATTTTGATGTTTCTCATGCGAATTACAAAGTATTTAAATTGAAAAAATAATGTAAATTTGTATTTTTTTTCTTTTTCACATATTTCATTATATTTTGTGAATGATCCTAATCCGTTTAAAGACCAATTTGTTTGATCATCGTTTTAAGTTTCAAAACCAATTTAATTCACCAAAATCAACAACAATAAGGAATGTAACAGAAAAACTTATAGTCTGCAACAATAGTATTATATTTTATTTTTATTTTTTGTATTCCTTTATTACTATTGTATTGAATCTATGTTTTTCTTTAGTTGTTGTTGGATTAAATGTTACTATTATTAAGGAATTTAAAGTGTTCGTTATCCGAATATGTTATGCGAACATACAAATATATAGAATATTAGCTTCTTAAAATCGTTTTCTACATTTATTTTAAACTAATTTCCAATATTACGAAATTAATTATTATTTTTTTAGTAATTTCCATCTGTCAAAATGACCTTCGATGGGTTTGATTTGATTGGGTTATCACATTTATCAACTTACACTTTTTTTGTTGGTGTATCGAGAAATTAAGCAAAATGTTAAGTTCGTTAATCGATTTACAATGCTTAAAAAACGTATTTCAACTTAAAATTAACCGTCAATGTTACGAAACCAAACGACAAGTTATATTTAGAAACAATTGATTTGCATCTGTCAAAGTGACGTAAACCTGTGTATGGGTTCGATTTGATTGGTTAATTTTCAGTTTAATTTATATGTACGTGGTGTTGGGTACAATATCTTTAAGTTAGCATTCGATTTGTTCACAGTCCGGACTCGTTAACCGATTTTCCAGGCTTAAAAACGTTTTTTTTTCAATTTAGAAATAACTATCATTTCTAAAAAATATATATTTAATTGAACATCTTTATTGGTACAAATTGAGTCAAAGGACTAACGACCGAAATCTTAATGCCCAAAGAGTTCACTTTTATAACTTAAATGAAAATCCTACAAAAAATACGATATTTATTAGCCTTTCTATAATGATTTGGAACTGTCAAATTCACGTAAAATTGTGGATAAGTTCGAATTGATTGGGTTCTCAAATTATCAGTTTACGGTTTTTCTATTCGGGGTTTAAGCGAGAAGTTGAGTTTAATGTTTTGTTAAACGAAGATACAAATATTTTGTAAAAGCGTTCGTTGTCCGATTTCTTTGCAGTCCGAACTGTTCGTTAACAGATTTTCGAAGCTTAGTAACGTATTATCAACTTAGAGTAACTGTCAATATTACAAAACCAGTTGGTTAATGATCTGCTTCTCAAAATGACGTAAAGTTGTGGATGA
The DNA here is from genome assembly GCA_018845635.1 of Nicrophorus orbicollis. NCBI lineage: Eukaryota > Metazoa > Arthropoda > Insecta > Coleoptera > Silphidae > Nicrophorus > Nicrophorus orbicollis. The sequence continues at coordinate 170,457 of JAFMTC010000178.1, forward strand.
GTACGATTTAATTGAATTATTAGTTTACACTTTTCTTTGTACGTTATCTGAATTACATGTTGGTTATACAAACATGCACATATTTGCAATGTATTTAAGTTGTTTGTTATCAGAATTACGTGTTTATTTTACGAATATATAAGTCATTTGAGGACAAATCGGACTTTGTTCGCAGTTCGTTAATCGATTTTAGAGGCTTATTAAAAACGTTTTTTCTACTTTGAATTAACTATTAATGTTAGGAAACCAATGTATGTTTCTATAGTGATTTTCATGTATCAAAATGACGTTCAATTCGATTAAGTTACCATAGTTATCAGTGTACACTTTTTTTTTTGGAAATGTGCGAAAAGTTGATCATGACTTTAAGTTGTACATTTTCAAATCACATGTTTGTTAAACATACAGTTCATGAACCGATTTACAAGACGTTTTTGACGTCAATGTATGAAACTAATTTATGTTTCTATAGTGATTTTCAACTATCAAAATGACGTTCGATTTGATTGGGTTAACATAGTTATCAGTTTAAACTTTTTCTTGATTGGAAATGAGCGAGAAGTTGGGCAATTTCGACTACTTGTCGATCTTCTGCGACAAGAACTCCGACGGCACGAAGAACTTGCGATTGAAGGGTAACGAGCTCGTCCGTCGGCTGGGATACAGGATCGAAGATCACGACATTGCACGCATTTCTACGTTCATCTCGCTCGCAGCGAACATAGTCAAATTGGACTTGGCCTACAATAATGTCACCGACGACGGTGTCCACATCTTGGCGGAAGTCCTATTGAGCCGTGAGAATAACCTTGAGCATCTCAATCTCGTCGGATGCAACATCACGCATGTCGGTCTTCAGAAGATCAGCGATAAAGCACCGACGCTGAAGCTGAAAACTCTCAGGTTGACGGCCAACAATATTACCTCGAAGGTAATCTAGTTTTTTGTGATTAGTTAGGTAAAATCGATGGAAATTATTCGAGTTTAGGGAGGACCGTACTTCGAACACATCTTGTTACATGTGCCGACCATCGAGAATCTGGACGCCGGAGATACCCACCAGACCCTTGTTTCCACTCCGTACTTTTGCTCCAGTCTGCGTATGGATATTGGTAATAACAGGTCTTTGAAGTCTGTGGACATATCCGGAGTAATACCGATTTCCTGCTGGCACTTTACGCTTCCGCCGCAGTTGGCCGATCAGATGGGAGAGCTCATCAAAGTCCCCAATCCAGCAAACATTCATACAAAGAAATATTCATTCAATGCAATCGTAGATGAACGAAACGCTCATCGAGATGCACCTGCAGAAGTGCAATTTCGATGGACACGACATGGAACTGCTTCTCCTCGGACTAGAAAGAAACACCACTCTTTTAATGTTAGATTTGGGACACAATCGGATCAACAATTACGGCGGGGAAGTATTAAGTCGTTGGCTCATCAACGGACCTAATTTGCTCGGACTGAATTTGGCTGGAAACATGATTGGAAACATCGGGGCAAAGTAATTAATGTTATTTTTTCGTTTTGTTTTCAATTCTAAAAAAAATCTTTCAATAAGCAAGAGCTCTGGCGAAGGCCATTCCTGAAACCAAGTTGCGTCTATTGGATTTGAGTATGAATCGCATTGAAGATGAATTGCTTTGCTGCATCCTGCATTCACTCAAGAAGAAGTATCGCATCAGAATGGTGTTTTTGTGGGGAAACAAATTCGGGCAAGCTTCTATGAAGGTATGCAACACAATAATCAAACGGACATAATGGTAGGTCAACACTGCTTATGATATGCATTTTTGAAACTGACAACAGTACCAACTTAAATTATTTAAACGTCAATATTAAAAAGTAATTAAAAATTCACTTAATAATGAAAAAATAACGTTAGACAAAACAGTATCTTCACACTTTTTCGAAAACTATAATAGATGGCATTGATCCGCAAGATGATTATGAAAGTTGGATGGTTGGGTAATGTAAAGCATGTTAATTTATTGCTATGTCTCAAGTCGTTTGGCTGTAAATCGCTGTCAAAAATGAAATAATGAAAAATTTACGTTCGAAAATGCAATGTCTTCACATTTTAGCGATTTTCTCGGAGACTAAAAATAGATAGAGTTGATCCAAAATATGGTAATAAAACTTGAATAGTTGGGGAATGTAACGCATATTAATGTATTGCTGTGTCCTGAGCCGTTTGGCTGTAATTCGCTGTCAAAAATGAAGAAATAAAAAATTAACGTTTGAAAATGCAGTGTCTTCACATTTTCTCGAAAACTATAATAGATATAATAGATTTAAAAAATGCTTATTGAACGTGGAGAGTTGGGGAATATAACTTATATTAATTTATTGCAGTGTCTTGAGCCGTTTGACTGTTATTAAAGAATGAAGTAATGTAAAATTAACGTCCGAAAATTAATTTAAAATATCTGCTTATCTTAATAACTAGTTATCTTTTTCCTATTTTTTCTTTAATTACAGTTAATTGTCAAATCGTCAAATGATCAAATTTTCTGACTAATTTACGTTCAAATTGTAGATCATGCAGATGCACCTTGCGATCGGTCTGTACGAGCAGGAGCACGTTGACTACAAAATCTACGAAGTGGACGGAGTTCTTCACGTTGCCAAGTATCCCAGCAACAATTACAAGTACAGGTACCATTGCCAGCTGGAGCACAAGGATGTGCAGGAGTTGAGGATCACGAGGAACATCATTTACAGCGAGTACTGCGATTACAAAGCCAAACTGAATTTCCTTTATTACGACCGCATCCAAGGAGATTGCTCAAATTACAATTCTTTATACAACAAATTATAATAAATTTATATAAACAAGTTTATTTTTTACATTATCATTATTATATGTTTATTGTTTAACAACCCAACATTAATTTGTTTTCTAGTAAAAATGATTTGTAAACTGAATAAACAGAACATATCTCATCAGAATAACTGCCTAAACAGAACAGGAACAAAACACATTAAAGACAAAAGATAAAATTGTTTAAAGGTTTGAGAATCGTAGCTGCAGGTATTCACTCCTTATATGAAAAGTTATTAAATTTGATTGTTTATAACTTTAAATAGTTGTAACTAAAAGTTTACTTTTTTTCTATATTTGTTTATTTTTCATGCTATTTAGTTAATATTACACAGTTATTTAAGCTAAATTGGATGTTTTATTGAACTATACAACCAAAAAAGAATTTTTAAATGTAATTGTAACAATAGTTTCACAATTATTAGAGGCCTGTGTGGTAACGAATGAAATCATAGTAAGGTTCAGTACGCACTAGTCCAGTAATTCCATTTCTGCAGCTTTTCTCATGAACATAACTCACGATTCCCACCATAATTGGCTCATTGCTTTGATAAACAATGACAGGTCCACCGCTGTCACCCTGCAAAACAATTTATATTGACATTCTTCTCTTTTTAGGTCTATTTTCTGTACTTACATGACACGCACTGTGCCAAGGATTCCCGACTACACACAAAGTGGTATTGTAAACTGGAGTAACAAGACCACTGCACTTAGAGTTAGTAATAGTGGTCAACGCAACGTAGTTCAAGTATTGACTGGTCTCTCCACCTACAAAAAATATAATAACACTTTAAAATTAACATACATTTAATTTCTACCATCTTCAGTTTGTCCCCATCCGCTAACAATGACTATCATATCTTCAGGCATGACGTTTCCCTTCATGGGAAGCTTTGGAACCGGTTTAATCCTCTCGTTGAAATTGATGATAGTTGACGATTGGAGCAAAGCTATATCGTTCATCAATAAACCATCGTATTCCGGATGAACAACAACTGAACTTGCGGAAACAACAATGCTGCCCTCTTCGTTTTCAAAACTTGTAATCCCTCCTAACTTCATATTAAACCGCAAAGCCCTAAAATATTATATTATAAGTGATTAAGAGAAGTAAAACATCATGTAATTTAGTAACCCATTAGTGCAATGAGCGGCTGTCAACACCCAACGATCGCTTAGCAAAGTTCCTCCGCAGACACGCCAACCATCGACAGTTTCATAAGTGATCAACACCTGCCAAGGAAATTGTCCAACACTTGCGGGAAGTCCATCGATGATCCTATGGGAACCAGCCTTAAAATCGAAAATAATAATTAAACAAAAATAAACTTAATCAAAGTTTGAATTAAATCACCTGGACGAGTGCTGCAAAAGCGCAGAAAAGAATCAAGGACTTCATTTTACTTTTAGTACATACAATACTAATACCTACAATATTACTTTCAAGCCTTATATACCAATTTGTGAAAGCAATTTTGCCATGTGCAGCGATAAACGCATCATTTTTAAACGATATTTTTCGATGATATTATCTCCCTTATCATGTAATTATAATATCGATTTAATTATGTTCTTTTAATGTTGATTATAAAAAAAAGTTAAGTAACGTTGGACAATGCTAGATTAAAAGTATATTACTAAGTAACTATCACTATCCGAGTTGTAAGTTCAACAACTAGGAAATAAATATTCTTACTTCTTTTAACAGGAAAAAAGGAAAGTTTATGTAATATTTTGTTTATTTAATTCAGTTTTCTTTATTTTATGTAAATTTATTAAATATTGTAATTGAAAAATGGAAGAATAAATTATCATCAGTGTAAGATTCAACAGTTTAAATCTATGGTTTAAGATGATGTTGTTTAGCTCTATAGTGAAGAAACAGTGTGAGTTATTGGATGCACATTTTTGGTTTCAGGAGAACTGAAAGAAACTATTCATGAGAGCACGATTTTTATGCTCTATAGGGCAGCAGTGCCTAAGAAATGATTGATATCCAATTTTTAACTTAGGAGAGTGCCAGTCGTGAAATATGTACGATTAATTAATATATTCAGTTCAAATTCGATGATCGTTACTCGAATTGTTTGTTAACCGAATCATCCATTTAAGACACGGCTTCAGTTCCTAACACCCATTGTAACTTACAAAACTAACGTTCAGACCAATCACGAAATTGTTCGTAGTCCGATTTGTTCGTAATCCGAACTGTTTCTTAACCGATTACTAACTATAGTTGTTAATCAGTTTATTTTGTTACAGTTAGAAGTTTTATAGTTTAGAAAAGCTTAATAATTAATTAATTTTAGTATTATTGATTCAAAACTTTGTCAAAAATTCTAATAATTGCAATTTTCAATTTATACAAATTCAGATGATTGCTGATAGACAACTTATCGAACACATTTCCATTTAAATCCAAAGGATAGTACTTAATCAATTTATTATCTATAGATTTTGAAAATTATATCATTAACTTTCAGTTGATAAAAATTCGTTCCCTTACGTTCCTCATTAGGGCAATGTACTGTACAGTTTCGCCAACTGTTTTATAAAATAATCAATACACGTGTCATTTTTAATAAAAATTATTAAATTAATTTGCGATTAGCTTAGATAGAAAATTGAACATTTATATTACATAAATGAAATGTTAGCACACGTACTTATTGTATTTTTCCTAGTTTTCATATTATTATTTTTTTGTTCAAATCGTAGCACCGTACTTTTTAATTTCTTCCCATTCCTAAAACACAAACATTCCTGCAGGGAAATAAGTTGCATAGCTCAAATTCACAGACCGATTAGGGTCGAAAGGGGTAGGTAGGTCATGGCCAGAAGAAGAGAGAGAAAAGTGTTTCCAAACCTTTTCGCCGTGCCCCGCCTAAACCTTTCCAAAACTTCCAATCCCTTATTCAAGATGCACATAATTTTTAATGTTGAACAATTAAATTCTTGACTCAATATCTGGTGGTATATCTGAATCGAAGGAATTATTGATTTGTTATTATATATTTTTTTAATTTTAACATTTTTTTGCTTGTTTATCTCCTCCTTCCTTCAACCAACCAAACACTGCTGCAGTGATTTAAGTTGCATAATTCAAAATGACGTTTTTAAATTTCTAACTCAGTGTTTTCCAACATTTTTTTATCACTAAGTTCCATCTAAACCTTTCTACAAATTCTTATCCTTTATGCAATATGTACATAATTTTTAATGTCCAAAAATTGAAATGTTAACTAAAACTCTGGACGAGCCCAGTTTCGAAATTTCCCGCTAAAACACTCATAGGTGCACTAATTTAATTAAGCAACAAAATTTAATTATCATATTTTTTTTCATTTAACTTGTTTATCAAAAAAAAGTAGTTCCATATCACTTTTTCCCCCGTCAACCATTCAAACATTGCAGTAATATAAGTTGCATAGTTCAAACTTGAGTATTTTTTATATACCACTAACAAATTCGGTGTTTCCCAACCTTTTGCATTGCATTGTTCCACCTAAACCCTTTTAATATCCTTATCCCTAATACATAATGTTCAAAAATTGTATATAATATTATTAATATTTATTTTTATTGTAACTGTGTTTTTTTTCTTTATTATTACAAACTTATTTGACAGATTAATTTTGATTTACTAATCATTATGATAAACAAACAAATATAGAAAAAAAATATTTTCTCCATTTCTATGACAACGTCCACACCAATAATCATAACAACAAAGGATTTCCAGCATAGTTTCCAAGGATACACAAAATGTTGTTATCAACGCTCGTTTCACATAAATAATTGAAACTATTTTTAGCATCTCGCTTTATTCCTGAAATTCGTGATAAGCATTATTTATAGAAATTGGTGGACAATTATAAACATAGATAATTAAACTATTGATACACATCGAATTTGCACTTATCGTTCCAGGAATTGTTTCCAGTTTCCACGGGTGCTTACAAATATAAATTAAGATTTGTATAAGTACCGTGACAGTGACAAAATCAAACCAGGAATTGTTTCTAGTTTCCACAAGTGCTTACAAATCTAATATTGGGATTGAACAAAATCAATTTCAGTGATTTATTAACAATATTCGATGTGTTAAATTACAGATTCAATGTGTGAAATATTAACCTTTCGTTTGTAACGAGATTAAATCGCTATTCCTGTATTGTCGTGAATCCAATCCAGGTACGATTCGACTCTTGCGTATCCAGAAGGTTTTCCACTTGCGCATCCAGATTGTGAACCGAAATTCACGATGCCAACAAGAGTCGCCTTCGACTTGTTCAATTTGATGAGTGGACCTCCGCTGTCTCCCTGGAAACCAAAACAAATTGACTTAAACAATAGACAAAAACAATTGACTGTAACAGAATGACAAAAACTTACGTGACACGTCGTATTGTACGGATGACCTCGAGCGCACACAATCGTTGGACCTACCTTACCGTACGCCACGTCACACTCATCATTGGAGATTGTTGTGAGATTGACGAAATTCAAAACGTCGGAAACAGGTCCCCCTTGAAGAACATTTTCAGTTTCATTGATGTAAATTTTGAAACTATGAAAGCAAACCGTCTTTAGTTCGTCCCCATCCGCTGACGAGAACTTCTTCGTTAGCTCCGATTATTTCTCCTTTCTTGGGAAGCGAAGCCGGTTTGATTTTATTAGTGAAACTGATATTCGAAGCAGTTTTGATCAAAGCTATGTCGTAGAGGTGATTGCTTAGGTGGTACTTTGAATGGACTATCATTAGAGTTGCTTGTACATCGAGACTTCCCCTTTCTTTGCCGGTCCTCTTGGTAGCTCCCAATCGTACGTCCACTTGATTAGCTCTGAAGACATGAAATTGTTATAACTTCTATTAATATTTCATATTAAGACAGACCCTGGAGTGCAGTGAGCTGCTGTTAGTATCCATCTGTTGCTGATCAAGGTTCCTCCACAGAAGGACCATTCGTTGAAGTTACGGAATGTAAGGGCGACTTGCCATGGTATCTGCTTTTCTTTGGCCATTTCGCCTCCAATTATTCGCCTTTGAGCAACAATCTTAGCAATAAAATATAAATAATTTGATTCAGTAATGAAGTAATGTTTAAAGTATAAATTTAACGAAATTGTTGAAAATAAATAGTTTAGATTTCATATGCATCATCCATTACAATATGTCATTATTTCCCAATTACCATGACATATCTTTCGAAATATTAGCATTGTAATAAAATAAATAAATAAATTTATTACACAAAAGTTGATTATAAATCGACAAGTTTCTATGGAATATCTCACAGTTTTATTAACTTAAACATTTGAATTTTATTTCATTCTTCTTAGAATATAAAAATTAATTAAACACAAATTAATAATTATGGAAAAACTTGCAAAATTGATTGCATGTTTTGTTTAGATTACAACTTAACGATTTCATATGTTTCATCCATTGCAAAACTCATACGATTTCCCCATACAAACGAGTAGATTTCAACTTATTTCGAAATTTTAACATAGTAATAAAATTGTTTTTATAAGATTCTAAAATTTATGAATTTCTCACAAAAAAATATTAAAGTTTACAAAAATCTGTAACACTATTTAGATACCAAACATCATATGTCAAAACACAGTTATTGACATACAATTATCAATGTATTTAGTTTGTAAATGTTTTACTAACTTGATTTTTTTGCTATATTCACATCAAATATCATATGATTTTCAGTTTAATTCTAAACTAAAAGTTTAGATATGTCTCATATTATCATATAATATCTTAATGTTTTAATATGAATAATATAATATTTGAATAAGTGTAGAATTTTTGCTTTAAAAAGTATTAATGTTTGCAAAAGTTTGATACATATATTCATATCTTGTATTTTTTGTTATATTTTCTTGAAATAACCTAATAATTTCAATTTGATGTCTTGTTTTCAGTACAAACATGAAAGATAATTCATGTCAACAAATTTAGACATAACATCTTACTATTGTTAAATTTAAATCTTGAATTGCCATGAAATTTTGTCGATTTTGTTTTGTATGTTTTCATATAATTCCGTATGTTTTCTATTATCAAATTTTAATCCAAAGATAGTTAAGAAAGACAACACTCTTAAGAATACTCAATAATTAATACAAGTTTAGATAAAATTGATACTTTGTATACATTTATACAATATTTTTTTATGAAATTCTTACAAATTTGTCCAAAAAAATATAACAGTATTTACATAAATAACGATTAAAACTTAGATGCCTGAATTATTTTATTTTTAGTCTTCTTAATACAATAAAAAAAAAATTACAAACAAAATCATGTAAACTTCAATTGTTTTATTTTTAGTCTTCTTGGTGCAATAAATGTATTATTAAAGAATGTTGTTGATAGATAAGATGGATAAAATTACCTGAGTGTAGACTGTAAACAAAGCGAGGAGCAAGAAGTACTTCATCTCGTAATCCCGCTGCAAATTCGAACGTTTCGATAAGCCGGCTCGGTTCGTTTAGCGCATTTCCCTTAATCTCTCCTCAGGTTATTTATGGTCCCCAAAATAAATGCATGATTTATTGTTACAAAATCCTGAATAATCTTTATTTCCCTGCACGTTTTGTTTCCCAAAATCCATCTGGAAAATCAATTCGCTCCGATTTTAAATCGCCTTCGATAACACTGTATTTTATTTAACGTTTATTACTTTCTTTATTTTTACCGTTACTGTTTTTTGCGTTCGGGCTTATCGTATTAGTGATTAGAGATGATGATGAGTGTGGAAGTGTTTGCTTTTTGTATATATAAAGGGAAGGCTGTGCATCGGATAGAAACAAAGACGAATCATGAAGTGCTTCGTCGTCCTCGCCCTCGCCGCTGTGGCTTTCGCCGCTCCTCAAGTAAGCTCTATATCTTTAAGTTGTCGAATTAGTTTTAATACTCTTTGTAGTCTCAGATCACCACCTTGAAGGATCTGTACGCCGGAGGATACTCCAGCCGCATCATCAGTGGATCTCCAGCCAAGCAAGGACAATTCCCATGGCAGGTGGCCGTTAACTTCGTTACCGCACAAGGAAGCTTCTTCTGCGGCGGATCTTTGATCGACGCCCAATGGGTGCTTACTGCTGCTCATTGCGCTGACGGGTATGCAACCAAAGATACAGCAATTTGAAATAATCATTTTAAACTTCTTGTTTTATCCTGGAAATAGAGCATACAGCTTCAATTTGAAACTGGGAGGTATTTCCTTGAGCGGAAGCGAGGCCGGACGCGTCGAAGTATCCACCACGTACAGCATCGTTCATCCTGGATACAACAACAACTTGAACAACGACATTGCTTTAATTAGATTGCCAAACCCGATCAAATTCACCGAAAACATCCGTCCAGTTAAATTGCCGAAGCGCGGACAAGTTCTTGGAAGCCATCAAGAAGTCATCGTCAGCGGATGGGGAAAGACCAGCGACAGTAAGCATCATTTTCCTTTATAAAATCGGTTTGAATTTAACACAATTTTATAGCTGGGTCCGTCAGCAACACTTTGAACTTCGTCAAGCTGGTGACCATCACCAACGATGAATGCGCCGCCATCTACGGTCCAGCCACTATCATCAAATCCACCGTCTGCTGCAAGGGCTTCCCAGAACACAGCACCTGCAACGTAAGTCTACGAAACATTGATATCAGATTCTGTATTGTTTAATAATTGATTTGTTTAACAGGGTGACAGCGGTGGCCCATTAGTCCTCATCGAGAACGGCGAAGCCACTCATGTAGGTGTCGTCTCCTTCGTCCACATCGCCGGCTGCGCCAGCGGAAACCCATCCGGTTACGTCAGGACCGAGTCCTTCTTGGACTGGATCCACGACAACACCGGAATCTCCGTCTAAATTGAACAAAACAACGAACAAAACCAATTACTTTTACAAGAAAACAACGAACAAAAAAAAAACGAACAACATTATGAATAAATCTTTTTTAATACACTTACATTTATAATTCAATAGCAACCCTAAAATGTATTACACAGGATATATCATCAAGTTTAAATATCTCTCATGTATCTTATTATTTATCTATCAAAATATTGGATGTCCATTTCCATTTTTGCAAACTTTTTCTATAGGTACAACACAGGATCGTTAGTCTTACATTCAATATATTTTGTTAATTAATTAATTAACAAACGAAATTAAAACATTGACAAGAATTTAAGTTGCTAATATTCTGATTTGTGTATTGGTTTTCAAAATGACAACAAATACTTGCCAAAAAATCACAAGAAAATCTTCGTTAAATTTTTATTGTCGAGGTTCCTTTTGGAAATTGATAATGATTTATGCAATACAATTAATTTCGTCCAAAAAACATATTTCATTTAGCATATTTTCTTTTTATAGAAATACTAACAAAATTACTAGCAAAAAAAAACGTGAATCTGATTCAAATACGATCAGCAATATTTTGGATTTCGCTCTAAAATTGGTTTGATCCAATCTGATTTAAATCGTTATGAATTTCAATAATTTATATATCATATTTATTTATATTTTTTACAAACACAACTGCAAAGTGCAGGTATTAATTCCTTATTTCGAAGATTGTTTATATTTCTTACAATCGCAGCTGTAGGTGCAGGTGTTCACTCCTTAAATGGAGATTGTTTACATGTTTTTCAATCGCAGCTGCGGGTGCTCACGTTCTCTCCTTATATGGGTTGTTAATAGCTTTACAGTAGCAGGTGTAGGTGCAATCGCAGCTGCAAAGTGCAAATGTTCTCTCCTTATATGGAGATTGTTGTTCTATTTTGCAATCATAGCTGTAGGTACAGGTGTTCACTCCTTATATGGAGATTGTTGTATTTTGCAATCACAGCTGTAGGTGCAGGTGTTCACTCCTTATATGGAGATTGTTGTTGCATTTGCAATCACAGCTGCAAAGTGCAAATGTTCTCTCCTTATATGGAGATTGTTTACGTATTTTGCAATCGCAGCTGTAGGTGCAGGTGTTCACTCCTTGTATGGATATTGTTTACGTGTTTTGCAATCGCAGTTGTAAGATACAGGTGTTCACTCCTTGTATGGATATTGTTTTGCAATCGCAGCTGCGAGTACAGATGTTCACTCCTTATATGGTTTTCTATTGCTTTACAAACGCAGCTGCAAAGTGCAAATATTCACTCCTTACATGGAGATTGTTTACGTGTTTTACAATCGCTGCTGCTAGTGCTGATGTTCACTCCTTGCACATGTTTTTATTGTTTGTCAAACACTGTTACAAAGTTCAGGTGTTCACTCCTTATATGGATTGTTTATTGCCTTACAGACGCAGCTGCGGTTGCAAGTATATGCATTTATTTAATAGCTGCAAAGTTATTTCCTTATATGGAATTATTAATTACTTTACAATCGCACACAAAAGAATGCATATTATGTTATATTACTGTATTAACTTTACCAATATCAACTTGATTCATGTTAATATTACTGTGCATTGCAATATACAATATTTGAGCAGTTTTTACAGAAAAAAAATATTGGGAAACTCTGATCCAATTTAATTCTACTGAATGTTTTATAAATGTTTTATCTTCTTCATCTTCAAAAACATAACAGTATACATACAATAGTAACATGGCAACAAATTGAAAAATGATGTAACAAAAAAAATGACTTAAGGTAACTTCAGATAGCAAAACTCTTTGTTGAACAAAAAAAAATGCAAACGAAACATTTGCATAATGAAATTTGTTTTATCAAATGTTTGGGAGGAAGCGCGACGGGAGATTGCATAAGGTAGCCGTCCGTAAACTGCAATCTTATCTGTTAACCGAATTCCCAAATTGGAATGGAAATCGGAAGAGTGCGACTCAAATCCTGGATTAAAACCGTCGTTGAAGTGGCGTGAACGTGCCTGAAATAGTTAATCCAGTTGATAACAGACAAAATTAAAAAAAATTACAATCGTTACCGAAATAGACATTGTGCATTAAATTCAAGCATCGAACAAAACAATAATACAAAATAATCAATACTCATCTTAAATAAATCATGTTATATTTTTTGTTTTGTTTTCTTTTTGAAGATATAAGTAATCTCGTAGTGTGAATTGAATTAATCAAATTGCAATCATATATTAAGTTTTAAAATGTATGTAAAAGTTTAGATTATTTTTATGAATAGGTGAAACAATGCAGTTTATCGCTATGAAAACACTATCGGTTTCCCGTAATCATCGAACAAACAACATTGACATTCTTGATATTTGATCTGAATGAAAAGTATTAAGCAAGAAATTTGAACGATAATAATATGGAATTTTTATATTAGAAATAAAGTTAGTGAATTACAATCAGATGTTAATAAAAATTAAGTAAATAAATTAAATTATTGTGAACAAGTATATTTGGTTGCCGGCATATGACAATTAATGATTATCTGTGCGTTCTTCGAGGAAATGTACTTGGTCCCATTTTAACATTTTTTCTTACCAATTTCATTGTTTTTTAATTACAACTTAACAAAATTAAAATTATTCTAGGAAAAAACTAAGACACAATTATTATTCTGACAAAGTTCTAAAAAAAATCTCATTGAGTCAATTAGTGTTTTATAATTTGCTGTATCTTTATAAAATAGTTTCATTACGATTGATGCTATTTTTTTCTGAATTTTAGTTTATTTACTATAAGACATTTAGTTTCTTTTGGGAAATTTAAACCTGTTATCTCCATTTTAATTAGTAGTTAACAAAATGTATTGCATTTTTAAAGTTAACAAGAACAAAATACAAACTCGAATATAGAAATATAAGGAGTATAAAAATAATAAATACTGTATAAATGCTATTGCTGCAAAGGGATAAAGACCATAAGTCTTTTACTAATTTATTTACTTACATATTTTAAATATTCTAAGTAAGTAAATTGCATAAACTTTCTGAGAAATGATAAAATTTACATTAATTAAGGAATCTGTTCACATTTAATATTTCTCGGTAATATTAGAACAAAAACAATATGTATTTGATAAAAATAGAAGCAATAATGAAATTGCACCGATTCGAAATCAGCTGTGATAACGTTTATTGTATTACTGCTCTTTCTAAATTTACTTTTTATTTTTTCGGGGGGCTTATCGGATTAGTGATTAGCGCCAAGTGGGATAGCTCCTGAATATAAAGGGCGAACGGCGCTCGAATCCAAACAAAGACGAATCATGAAGTGTTTCATCGTCCTCGCCCTCGCCGCAGTGGCTTTCGCCGCTCCTCAAGTAAGCTCCAAGTCTTTAAATTATTGAATTAGTTTTAATACTTTTTGTAGTCTCAGATCACCACCTTGAAGGATCTGTACGCTGGTGGATACTCCAGCCGCATCATCAGCGGGTCCCCAGCCAAGCAAGGCCAATTCCCATGGCAGGTGGCTGTCAACTTCGTCACCCCACAGGGAAGCTTCTTCTGCGGTGGTGCTTTGATCGACGCCCAATGGGTGCTCACTGCTGCTCACTGCGCTGAAGGGTATGCAGCCAAATATACATCAATTTGAAATAATCAATTTAACTTTCTTGTTTTATTCTTAAAACAGAGCCTACAGCTTCCGTCTGCAAATTGGAGGTATTTCCTTGAACGGAAACGAAGCCGGCCGCATCGAGGTCTCCACCACTTACAGCATCGTCCATCCAGGATACAACAACAACTTGAACAACGACATCGCTTTGATCAAGATGCCAAACCCGATCAAATTCACCGAAAACATCCGTCCAGTTAAGCTGCCAAAGCGCGGAAGCGTTGTTGGAGACCGTCAAGAAGTCACCGTCAGCGGATGGGGAAAGACCAGCGACAGTAAGCATAATTTTCTTCACAAAAATCGGCTTGAATTTAACATAATTTTGTAGTCGGATCCGTCAGCAACACTTTGAACTTCGTCAAGCTGGTGACCATCTCCAACGCCGAATGCGCCGCCATCTACGGCCCAGCCACCATCATCAAGTCCACCGTCTGCTGCAAGGGCTTCCCAGAACACAGCACCTGCAACGTAAGTCTACGAAACATTCATATCAAATTCTGTATTGTTGAATAATTGATTTGTTGTACAGGGTGACAGCGGTGGCCCATTGGTCGTCATCGAGAACGGCGAAGCCACCCACGTCGGTGTCGTCTCCTTCGTCCACATCGCCGGCTGCGCCAGCGGAAATCCATCCGGATACGTCCGTACCGAGTCCTTCTTGGACTGGATCCACGACAACACCGGTATCTCCGTCTAAATCGACCTGTCGTAAAAATTCCACAGAAAAAAGCAAAGAAAATGTACAGAATTCATAATAAATATTGATCTAAGAACACTGTTTATTCTATGAAAAAATATAGCAACATTTACCTTTGAAACGACATTACTTGTCGGCCATTTTGTAAAAATGACAGTTCGGAAACTTTAATACAAAATTACCGCGTTTTGATTGGTCTACAATAAAATCATATTTAATGTATGTTTATTACATATTTTACACCATTTTATTATAATCTGATGTATCATAAAATGCGATACGAACGGTGTGACATGCTCAAATCACAACAACTAAAATTTTTATTAAATTTGAAATACGTAAATAATGTACTTTCCTGACAACCAAAACCATGTAAGAGCGGAATAAGAAAAGCAAATACTGAAAAAATAGAAGATGAAAGATCAGAACAGTAAAAACAGCAACAAATTATAACAACGCTAACAGTCGTACCCTTACAAGATTCCTAAATCGTACTTAGAAAATTGAAGCTCATATGTAGAATCCCTAAACTAAAAAGGTCTTAATGAAAATATGAAGAAGGAATGATTGCTCTCAATGTAGAAGCGATTTTTTGGGCAACTGACCTAAGTCAACTTGATTATCAATTAGCTGAAAAGAACAAAATGCCACATTATTTCAAGAAAAAAAAAATGCAGGCAATGGTAAAACAAATTTATGAAAGATCATGAATGTCTAAAAAGAGATAGGTATATTTATAGGTTAACGCCATCTATGAATGTAAAGCATCTTTCAATGTACAGCCAATCAGTGATGAGAGCTTAGCAGGAGACCAATGAAAACCGAAGATGTTCGATGGGAAGAACCAATGAATCGATAGAGAGGACAGATAACATTTTGATGTTCACCGGTGCAGACGCAACTGACCTAAACACACACGAACATCATATGACTTGGGGACGACGACGCACGTGATTCTCGGTACGTGTGTGTGTATTTTATTTACAGTGCGCGCGCGAGAGACGCCGCCGCCGACGACGCTCTCCGTCCTTCTCACTCCACAGGCCATAGCCATTCCCCATCCGCTCATCCTCGGAGGCGCTCTCTCGTACATGCATTTCGGATCGTTTCCAAAAGACAACATCACCATAGGCTGCGTGCGTGTGTACTCCACTTTCACTCCGCCACCATCTGCAGAAGAACAAATCCTCAAGTGCGCGCGTGTCGTCTGCCTGCGGCAAAAACAGCCGACGGCGGTACACGGGAGCAGCAGCGGTAGGATGCCGTGATCCGATGGCCCTCTTCAACAAGCTCTTCAGCTCGTCCAGGAGAAAACCGCACCGGAGGTGCCATCCGGACGCACGGTAATTCCCCTTAGCAACACATCTAACAAAACAAACAACAACAAAAACAAAGAAACAACATAACCTCTATATATAGCCTGTCACCTGCTGGTGAGTCAAACGCTTGTGATTATCGCATCTCGCTTCTTCTAATTGATTCTCATCCTTTTCTTCCGCTGATTCTGCTGCAATTACCGCATATGCAGATCAGCACGAATCGAATGTTGTTATTGTTGTTGTTAAGATATTTAAATCTATTTATACCCTCATTTCGTCCGCCGCACACAGAAACCGGATTCTCGCCGATCAATAAATGCATACGTTTTTATTCACGAACTCTTTTCGCATTGCGCCTATAAATACTTTCCTTTTACTTTGCAAAGGTCAATAAGTCGTTGTTTTTTTTTCTAAGTTTCGTTATTTCCGTTCAACCGTATTATAATAATAAACTCGACATTCTATTGCTATTTTTTTGTATTTAAATTTACATTTTTCCATATATTTTTTTTGCAATGTGCGCTTCGATTGCGTCGTCGACATTGGTTCATGCCCTATCGACAAATCACGTGTCGCGTGCTGTTGCGTTTATAAATAGAGCCGTGCGTGGATTCATGTGACTCCGAACTTTCTGCGGATCCTCAAAATGTTTCTTTCTTTTTGCAAAATCTCTTTAAATCGTCTGCTCTAGACAAAGCAAATAAACAAACGACACGCACGTAGCGTATTTGCGCAACCGGCTTCGCATGTGACCGCTGTTCCGTGTTGCGTCGGACACTTATGCAAATATTTATCGGGACTTGTTAATTTCCTCGTGGTGTTTACGTTTGCGTTTCGTGGCATGCCGTTGACTCATGGAAGAAAAACACTACCCGGACGTAGGGTCAACGGAATTGTCCAAATCACGCGGACGAATGCAAGATGGCGTTTCAGCAATTTGCAGCTCACGTATGCAACCGTCCTCGAAGACGTCACATTAAAAAGACAACAAATTAAGTATAATATACAACTACTTTTATTAATAGCTAATAAAGAAACGCAATTTCATGGAATTAGCAATATTAAAAACTTGGCAATGTTAGACTATTGAAATTACGCACTAAAAACAAGATGGAGTTTCAACAATTTGCAACCATCCTGGGAGATGTCACATTAAACAGACATCAAATTAATTATATTATAGAATTGATTGAAATTAGGAGCAAAATATACTGTCAATGATAAATATCAGCTTCACCATTGTTATGGGACGAAAACTGTTAAAATTACGCACTCAATCCAAGATGGCGCTTAAACGATTTCCAGTATAAGTATGCAACCAACAACAGGCGTTGTTTCATGCATAAGTCAATTAATTAAGTATATAACATTTATAACCTGAGATTGGCACTGTTGTATTGGTAGCAGATACAAGCTAAATGAGAACAAGAAGGAAAAACAAAGAAGATTGTCTAACATTCAACTACGGAATTAGTACTAATTGATAAGTATAGTATTAAAGAGATGCGGCTTATTGAAATTAGCAACATTTAAAAATTGTGAATGTTAAACATCAACTGGAAAATTGTTGTGGGAAGAAAATTGAAATATCTCGGTCAATGCAAGATGGTGATATTCAATATAAGTATGCAACCAACGTGTCGTTGTGCCATGAAAAAGAGAACAAATTAAGTACAGTGGTACCTCGACATACGAGTTTAATTCGTTCCGAAACTTTGCTCGTATGTCACATTGCTCGTATCTCAAAGCATTTTTTTTGTAAATGTACTAAAAGCAAAAAACACGAACCCAACTTACAAAAATGTTTCAAAAACGAGTGAAACAAGCACACTGACTGTGGTCTAATCTGACGTGGGAGAAACTGTTAGTGTCGTGTGCAGCGGTGTAGTGTGCGATTCCTCGTATCTCAAAGCAAAATATTAATCGCTCGGCGACTCGTATCTCAAAATACTCGTATATTACGGCACTCGTATATCGAGGTACCACTGTATATCCAACCTTTCCACTTTAACTAACCGGTAATTCTAGCATTAAAGAGACGCGAGTTATTAAAATTAGCAATAGTTAAGAAACGTCAATTTCAAAAGTCAATTAGAGAATGTAGGAAGAAAGCTGTTAATTTACGTAGTCATTGAAAGATGGCGATTCAGCTATTTCTAATATAAGTATGCAACCAACGTGAATCAAACAACAAATCTATACATGTTCAGTGACTGGCTTGTTGGCGCATTGTGGAAGCCAAATGAAGAAGTTGGATGGAATAAGAAGAATGCAAGTTATTTCAATTAGGAACATTTAAAAACTATCAACGTCAAAATTCACCGCTGAAATTTGAAGCAAACAAAATATCTTGTTGATATATGATAAAAAGATGTATGAAAATATTGATTATTGATTTGTATTCTTTAAATAAATAAAATATCTTTAAGAATTTACCAAAAAATCTTGTTAAATTATTACAATTAGTATAATGTGTTATTACATGTATTAGGAAAACATTAATGAGAAACCTACCTATCAATAATTAGCATGTGATGTTTTAGTGAAAAACTGTTCACGTTCTCTCATGATCAAGTGCGTGTGACGGTGTTCAGGGAGTGCGATTTCCGTGGAAGAAAATTGTTGTTCGATTCGCACTCTGTGGAGAAAATCCCGGTGCCAGATGAAGACGTTTTCGTGGGAGATGGCCGGAGGCGATCCTTCATGGAGACCAGAAACGGTTACGGTTACTTGGTAAAAAAAAACTCCACGGATTATCCTTTATATTTCTGTAACTTTAAATTTGATTTCAGTACACGAAACCGAGCAGCGACGTGGCTTACTTGGGTGAACTCATCTTCGGGTCCGTTGGGATGAGCTACAGGGGAACCTCGTACAAAATCCACAGCGTCTCTAATCCGAATCCACAAGTCATTTGTTCTATGGTAAAGTTTGTTATTTAAACTATAATCTATGAATTTAAATAACTGTTGCTGTTGTTTGCAGGTGTTTCCGAGTCCGAGGAATCGACCTTCGAAGATGAGGAACTCTGCGCCGAGTCACATCCACGTAACTTCCGGCACTATGGAACGGTCCATCCGGTTGGAGGATTCTGGAACGAGTTCGGCCACCTCCTGCAGCGATCAGTCCGTCCTCAGCACGGCCAGCGACACGCTTCTAGGTATTTCCTGGAAAATTAAAAATTAGATTGTTTCTATATTTTTGTGTGTGATAGTTTGCAAAAGAACGAGAAGCGTGCCTCTAGACGTTCCGGTGTTGAATTCGAGTCTGATAAGTTCTTCTGGTTACGGCGGGGACCAGTCAATGAGTTCTATAAGCAGCGGGCCCCAATCAATTCCAATCGACCTGACTCAAGGTATTCACATGCATTGATTGGATGCAGCCCAAAAATGATCCGCCCAAAAGTTAATTATAGATTTTTGCGGTAGGAAATTCTCGCTCGGAAAACCTGTCCAAACGTTGGCCGAGGACGGTAACCACTTCCTTGGACCGTTCTCTGGGCAACGCAGAGGATCATCAACGCTACCAAAGAGGAGCGCACGGCAGCAAGATCGGATTGGCCATCATCGTCGAGATCGGTCTGCAAGAGTGAGTACTGCAGATTGAAACATCTCGATATGTTAATGATGAAAATCGTGCAGATCGTTGGAGGAGGTGTTGATGGAGCACGCTGCTCTTATCGACTCGTTGCTGTGGAGGGTGCGGAGCGGTGTCGAGGAGGCGTACGTCAGGCACAGCGTCTTCGTGTCCAGCATGTTCGACATTGCGAGGAGCGCGGGACGATGGTTCGTAGATCTCCTCACCGGCTCCCATCAGACGGCCAACGCTTGGCACTCGGTCGTCGCCACCTGTGATAGTTTATTCAGTATTACGGCCGGAAGCACTTCCGGCTCGCATTTATGCAACCGGCGGCAGGACGAGTACAACTTCTTCAGCATCTCTCGGTTCCTCAGAACCTCGAATGAGCACGTCAGGTCTGGATCCGACGTGGCGGAGACCTTCGTCCGGGACCTGTGCGAACTGATCGAAGGCGTCGACACAAAACACACCAACTTGTAAGTAAACTAAATAACTAAAGTTAACGAAATTTCTACTCAAAACAAGTAACAACAGAACACCCAAAAAATAATATCGAAAAACAGAACAGGAACAAAACTGAAGACGAAAAAACTTATTTAAAAAAAAATAATCGATAATCATAATAAAAATAATACATAAACCGCATGTTCTGTTTTCATCGTTCTGTTCTCAGTTTTTCGTTAGCCATTCAAAATCAATCAGCTATACATAACATAATCTAAATATTCTATGTTTGGCAACATATGTAAATAACAACGTGTTTATAACGTGACATAGAATTGCGTCGGAACATATTTTGTTGATGCTATAAATCAGTGTTGGCTACAATCAAAATTTCGGGTCCTTCAAACTCGAAAATCTTTAGAAACTTAAATCTCGTATAGTTGTTAACACAATAATAAAAATTACATTTGTTGTAGCAACAATTATAAAAAATTAAGTCAATTCAATAAAAATAGAAGAAATTCAAATTTAAAATCTATAGCTGCTATTGACCATTAAATAAATATATTATAAAACCTTGTCTCCTCCAAAACGAAAGAATTTCATCATAAAAGTACGTTGCGAAATATTGAAGTTTTTGAATGTTTAGCACGTTTAACGACTGCGAAAGCTATAACTTATTATTTTTAGTTTTATGTCCACCTTGGTGACGGCTGTTTTAACGCATCATCTCGGTTGGGTGGCGACTTCTTGCCCGGAGTTTTCCACCGACAAAGAAGCTGTGAAGCTTCAGGATGCGACGAATCCGCTCTTGGGTCAACTGACCGATCTCTTCGGCGCAACCGGACATCCGTCGAAGATGTCGCACACGATTATCACCGGCCCCGAAAGCAAATCGGAGCTCATCTCGAAGATCCTGAAGGTGCTCACGTATTTCATCAGATGCGCCGGTCTGACAAGACGCAGCTTGACGCGTTCGGACGTCGAAGGAGAGAATCGCACCGTCGACGTCATATGCCAAATAAACTCTTGCATTCCAAAGGAGAACTACAAAAGGTACGAAGACTATTTGCGCGAGATCATCAAACCGGAGAAACAGCAGCAACCGAAACATTCCCTGACGAAAACCAAATCGAATCTGAACTCGTTAACGCTCGATAAGTTCACCGATCTCGGTATGCAGGCCATCGGGGATGATCAGCAGTTGATTGATATCAGCGAGGCGAAGCAGCAAATCGAGAGGGTGTTCAGCGCGAAGAAGGAGAAGGGCGTCATCTTCGTGCTGGGCGATGACGAGAAGTTGATCGGCTTGAAGGAGGACGATACGAAAACTGAAACATTCCCGTTCAAGGATTCCGACTTCTTCGAGTACAACGGAAAGTCGGAGATCAAGCCTAGCACGTCGTACACTTCGATCCTGGCGAGTCTCGAGAGATCGGAGGTGAGGGCTCAGAGCGAACCTCCGGAACTCATCAAAGTCAAACCGAACGATCAAGCGACGAAGTACAGGTACTCCGGAGTTAAATTCAACCTGAAGCAGTACCCGCAGATCGTCAAGAACTACATGCAGAGCAAAAATATCGAACTCTCGCATCTCTCGCATAGCCAGAAGAAGGAACTGGAGGATTGCTGCGGCGGCGGCTTCCAAGACAACATCGACTTCTCCAATTGCGAATTGGGAGAACCACTGACAACGCCGTCGAACGCCTCCGAATTGGAATTCACCAGCGATCTAGTCATCGAAGATCGAAGACGAGAAGTCAAAAGAGCCAAAGAAGTCGTGTTGAAGAAACCGGAGTTCCTTAGAACGACCGTTGCAAACACGGTGATCAAAGAGCCGGAAGCTTTAAAGCTGGTAGAATTACCGATGCCGGTGTCTGCGGAGGGAGAGAAGAAAGTTATGCCTCTGTGGGCTTACACCAGCTCTCTGATGCGAGGTGTCGGGGATCACTACGTCTCCGATATGGTATTACAAGGAACTTGGGCACCTAAAACCGAATGGGAGGCAAAGCTGAAGCGAGATCTCATCTCCGAAACGCGCCATCCTCTCATCGAAAAAACCGTCGACGAGGCCGTCGCGGTCATCGGCAACGTGGACACTTGGTAACCAACAAAAATTTCAATGTATTTCCTCTTAATTCTTAGTTTATTTTTCAGGAATGTTCACGTGATGTCCAGCCACACTTACGTGATTGACAGAAAGAACACGGGAGTGATCGTCGGGATGTCGCAGCTCGTTGCAAACATGCTGGAATCTCTCCTGCAAATGTGGCGACTCAGGACTCCCGCAGAATACGTGAGTGCATTTCACTTCATCGCCAACAATCGTGTTACATGTCGTTTCATTTTCAGTGTATCTTGCACATCGAGCAACGTCTGCAGGAGTTCTGCGTGAAATCCAAAGCCATGGCGCAGATGCTCCTCACCACTGAATTCTGCAGCATGGAGCTGCTAACCTCCGCTCTCAAATTAGAGGTCAACGATGTCCCTCTGCTTATGGCAATCGCTTCCACACATTCCCCTCAAGTCACTCAGAAGTACGGGATTTGTGTGCAGTGAAAACCCGAAAATTGATGCGCGCAGCACATGGCAGCACTCTTGCTTACACTATATACTACTTTTCAAATTACGTTTTCTAGAATTTAATTATCATTTCTTGTCTTTTATTTTTCACCTATATATTTTTTTATTTAAATCTTTGTACATACGCCAAGTATAATTTATTATTACTATTATTTTCTCCTTACTTTTTATCGTTTACATGTATTTTTATTTATTTATTAAACGCACGATGGTCGTTGTATCAGTAACCTCTCTGGAAATCAATCTTCGTCGCAATCGGCTTTCCCGCATCGAACAGCTCCAAGTTCATCACGAACTGATCCACCACGTCCACGGTGCGACTCACAGCAGCAACGTGAGGTGTTATTTTCACCTGCAAAATGAAAGCTTGAAACTGTTCCCAATCGCTTTGATATTGAACCAACCTCGGGTATTCCCCAAAGCACGTTCTCCTTCGGCAACGGCTCCTCATGGAACACGTCCAAATAAGCGGCCGAAACCCACCGATTCTTAATGGCATTCACCAAATCTGCTTCAGCTATAACCGTTCCTCTACCCACATTGATCAAGACGCTTCTCCGTTCTGCAGCAATAAAACAATTACCTTGGCAACAAAATATTAATACCTACAATTAATTACCTTGGCAACTCTTTAATACATCCCCATTCAAAAGCCCGATCGTAGCATTGGTGCTAGGCAATGTGTTAACGACATAATCGCACCTTCCCAAGAATTCCTTCAACTTCTCGTTCGGGTAATACTCATGCACGTACTTAAATTCTTCTTTATCTATATTAGCTCTACGACCCAAGGCAATTACTTTAGCACCGAATTGCTTCAGGATTTGACCCACTGAAATTTGAGGAAAAAGAGCGTGCAAATTAAGTTGCCTATGCGGACAAATTTTCAAAACCTACGGACGCTTCCAATGCTCCCTACGCCCATGACGCCTATATTCAAATCCGAGATTATCCTGTGATGCATGATGGTACCATCTCTGCACCAATTAGAATCCCTCTGGTTCTCGTAAACTCTGAATAACTCCCTTTCGTGATTGACAATGGAGGCAACCACGTACTCCGATATGATCCT
The DNA here is from genome assembly GCA_018845635.1 of Nicrophorus orbicollis. Taxonomy (NCBI): domain Eukaryota; kingdom Metazoa; phylum Arthropoda; class Insecta; order Coleoptera; family Silphidae; genus Nicrophorus; species Nicrophorus orbicollis. The sequence goes on from JAFMTC010000178.1 coordinate 194,542, forward strand.
TCCGAACTGTTCCCCGGAGTATCTAACAACCGGAAAGGGCGGAGGATTCTTCGCATCGATGAAGGGCAAGAGTTTGTCAACTCCGGCCCATGTGCCGTGCAGCAGTTTGACCTTTTTCAAATCGTAAACGATGGGACCCAGTAGATCGTAATCACCGATGATTATCTCTGCGTTACGCAGCTCCTCGTCATCAGCTGATGGTTCAAAAGGCAATTAAATAAGGTTATAGAATACGGAAATTCTTATACCAGATTTGCACTCGTGTATAACGCAGTTCGGAAGTTTACTCCTGAGTCCGTTTACCAGATTTTGGATGACCGAAAGAACTACGACACGTCTCATCTTCGTTGATTCGTTAAATGCAAGTTATTTATAACTGGCACATGAAAGCAGCCTGATTAAACTAATGATAAGCTGTTGTTATTATGTGTTTTAATACTTTGTTTTTAAAAACAGTAGTATTTTTCTATGAAAAAGTTGTAAATAAAATTAAGGCAAAACAAATATTTAAACTTATTTCAAGTACTTTTCGAAACTAGATAATATACATCACATATTATAAATATTAATAACACTGCTTTTTTTTAAATTTTAAACTATTAATTGTATTTAAGACTAACAAAAACAAATAAGAAATAAGACACTTGGCTGTTATTGTTACATTTATGAAAATAAAGAAAATCAAAGATACAAGTAGTTATTTAGAAGCTAATTTGTTTAACAAACTACTTTTTTTGAAGTCATGAAATTTAAATTTTAAACTGAAAACTACTTTTTGTTCTTGCTGACACTAGTAGTCAAGTGTTATTATTATGTTTCTTCAGCAAGAGAATAAAATCAAGGATATTATCTAGTTATAATAATACAACACACACCTTATTTAAATTTTAAACTGGAAACTACTTTTTTTCGAATCCTGCTGAAATAAGTAGTTTACGTTGGTGTCCCTGCTTTCAGTTATATGATCTACAAACATAAGAACGAGAAATTCCCCAAGTCATCGGGTTGTCCTGCAGCTGGTTTCAGTAGTTGTCTTGAGTATTTTTCAATTTTCGTAAGAATTTAAACTAAAAAGTAAGTGCAATTAGTTGGGATCTTGCAAAACCGGCACATTATCCGTAAATCCTATTAATTTCCAATTCAGATCCTCACAAACCAATAAATTACCAAAAAAATAAGTTATGTAATCCCAAATAGGAGGTTATCTTATTTTTTTTTCCATTTTTCAATTATCTAATTGGATTTTATTAAAATAGATTTTCTGTTAAACAAAACGCTTTTGCTTTTATAAAGAAATATAACATTTGGGTTAATTAAGAATTCATAAAAAAAAACAATAAGGTTACATAATTTTAAATTTTGTATTCTTTGCAGAGATGGCCGCTATTCGCTCCTTCTCTCGTCTGCTGAACCGTCAAAGCTTTGCTACCATGGCCAAACGTGGTTACTCTGATGAGATGAGCTTCACATTCGCTGCCGGTAACCAGGTAATAAACAACTGTTACCAATGAAGCAAGTCTGATGGATATAACTCTATTGCTTATTCAGGTCTTCTACGATGCCAAATCAGTGAAACAAGTTGATGTGCCATCCTTCTCTGGCTCCTTCGGTATCCTCCCCAAGCATGTACCCACTTTGGCTGTACTGAAACCAGGAGTTGTAACTGTCTTTGAAAATGAAGGTAACATAAAGAAGATCTTCGTTTCCAGTGGAACTGTCACCATCAATGATGACTCCTCTGTTCAGGTAATTTAAAATTATTAAAATCAATTGAGATGTTAAAAAGTTGTTGCATTAGGTTTTGGCTGAAGAGGCTTGCCCAGTGGAAAACATCGACCAGAGCGCCGCCAGAGATGTTCTGAACAAGGCCCAAAGTGAACTTTCCTCTGCAGGAACCGACATCGTGAGTTGATTTTCTTTTAGAATTAAATTGTTGAAGCTAATGAAAAACGTTTCAGGCGCGTGCCGAAGCCGCAATCGCCATCGAAGTCGCCGAAGCTTTGGTCAAGGCCTGCGAATAAACACTCCATGTAAAAGAAAAGTAAAATAGTTAAATATTTAAGATACTTCATCTCAAGAAGAATAAAATAAATGGAAAATCTTACATCTTGGTTGTAATCTAAATTTATTGCATTTTCCTAATATAATCCTTATTTATTTTTTCTGTGTTAATTTAACAAATTCATTAACTTATTGATTCTTGAAAGTCTTATTGCGTATAGGAGTGGTCTTCACTAGTATGTATGCAACCCTTCTTTCAATTTTGACCAAACAAACTTGTTAATTTATGAAATAAATGTATAGATTTTATAATAATTAAGTGGTATTCTTACTTTAACTTTGCTTCAATTATGTTTAAATCAATTTTAAACTGAATACAACACAATTGCCAAGTTTCATGTGTTGAAAGTACGAACTAAAATGCCGGCCATTCAGAAACGTCATATGCGTCAGCTGAGTTGTTTCGCTACAAAATCTAAAATCTTGGACAAAACTATGATCCATCGGTTGGATTAATTCCATACTTTCTCTGTACTAGTTTATACACCCGCCTACGACAGCCTGCAGAATGGGTAAGCATCAATCTTATTGAATTTGTTCTGCTTCACACAGTGTCTAGGTTATGGATTTTTGTTTACAAAATTGTTTCTCATTGAACTGTAATGGGGGACCTTTGTCATTGGCTCTTTGTGTACATGCTTTTTGCTTTTCAGCTTATAAAATGTCTTATGCCTTTGATGGCAACCATAGGACCAAACCTGAACAGAACCTGTCTGGTTCTAGCAGGAAGAACACCAGGGATATCCTTCTGCAGAGGGCACATGATGAAAGGCAGAAACGTCAGGTGAGAATACAATGAACTGACTGTTAATTATCTTGATTTAACAGTTTTCATTGTTTCTTTACATCTAGTTTCCAAGACAACTGTGTTTGTTGATTCAATTAACTTGTAAACAATGCACATGTAACATTTACAGTGTTGCTCAAATTGGGACGAAAATTCAACTCAAAAATCAAGTATTTATAAAATATGTGATTACAATACTGAAATAATCTCAAGAACGTCCCATCTGCTGGAACACTGAGTTTGGAGACTAAAAATTGGGACCCTAATTCTAACCCTAAGCAAATACAAACTGATTGTGATTTTATTATAACATATGTAAAATAGTTTTGATTTTGCTTTCATAATTTACAATGATAATCATTTTTTAAGTTTTTCCAAAAAAAGAACGTGTGTTATATTATATGAATATTTACGTTTGATTTGGAAATCGTTATTGTATAAATCACATTGCTATTGAGTAATAATTAATGAGCTATGAATTGTATCAACATTTAAGGAAAACTAACAAGAAAACAAAATATGTATTCTATCTAGCTGTTTGCAACAGTTGATCATAGTTATAAGTCATTAGGAAAAATATGTTTCTCTTGTACTATATTTGTCCCTGATATGTTTGGTCACTATTCTTAGTTTTCTTTCAACCAAAAAGACCCGAATTGCCGAAGCAAGTGCGTGCGATGTGCTCATTTGAATGCATGCAGAATCTTGGGTATATAGATGTCGCTTTCGATTATTCTTTAACGAACTAGAGATATTAGTAATGTTCATACTTTGCTCCGATTCTATCAACATTACTTTCCTGATGGATGGGGGTTAGCGTGATCAATAAGGCGGTTCCCCCAAGCCAATGCCTCTCCCACCTTAGGTAGAGGGGTTTTGATTGTTATAGGTTGATAAAGTTTGAGTTGATAAGTTGTCATAGTTGCTTATAGGTTGTTACTATTACTTATATGTTGTCATATTTATTACAATAGTAATATTACGTTTTCTATTGTTAAACTGTGTAATTGGTAATTTCATTATTCTATTTGGAATATAATCAACGTCTTTTACAGGCCGAACGTTTAAGGCTGAAGAGTACAGGTGTTATCCAGTCGTACGCTCGCAGTTATCTAGCAAGGAAGAAGGCGAAGCTGGAGCAACGCGAAATCTTCGACAAAAGAGATTGCTCGGCGGAGCAACTTCTCTCGAAGTTGTTATTCTTCTACGATCCTGACACAGATGTTGTTCGATTGGTATGTTCCTTCGTGCGCGAATGCTAAAGGAAGCTGTTATCGTTGAAATTGAATCTTGCAGATTTCTACGTGCGAGCAACTCATCGCCCGACAGGAAAATGTGATGCAGATGATGTCCCAAAACTGTTCATACGGTTGGCTAATAAAGAGACTCCTCGCCAAATGCTTGAAGCTGATCTCGAGTCCCAGATCCTTGCCCATCATTGCGAACTTTCTCGACATTTTCTCGCGGAATTGCAACGTGCTTTCATACCTGATCAGTAAAGGTACAATTAATTTTGACTGCTTGATTTGCTTTGTTTTTACTTATTATATTTCAGGATATTACAAGGAATTCAGGACGCATCTGCACGTGAACGAAGACGTGGATTTCGCAAAACGCATGATCAACAGACCTTTCGAGTATATCCCTGCAACGAATTCCTCGATGCTTGGGGAATACTTGAAATTCTTCATGGTGCCACACATCACGTATAAGATCAAGAACTGCCTGATTCCGTATCTGAACGAGCACAACAAGTTTCCTTACAGTGCGTTCATAAGCTTCATGAAGAACAGGAGTTTCGACACTTGTAATAACATCTTGTACTCTTTACTTGCCCTCGAACCTAAAGCTTATGGTAACGCTTTCTTTAATTTAATAATAATCTGCCTTTAACTAAACACTGTTGTTTCTTTGTGTTGCAGTCCACAATAGCGACAGTATTTTTATTTTTTCTCGGTTGAGCTGCGATCTTCACACAATACCGAACCCTTTGGAGGCTCGAGACGCTGATTCAGACAGCGATCAGGATATGATGGAGATCAACGACGAGGATGTCACGCTTATAGATTTCCTAATTCTGTTCAACAATACGGAACGCGTCAAGAACATCCTCAGCTACTTCTCTGATAACTGCGAGGATATGCAGGTAGTCGAATCCTTGACTAAGCTTTGCCATTCGATGATGCTAGTCTTCAGGGAACCCATAAGGAAGTTTATGTAATTGACTATGAGTAATTGTGAAGCATTTCTTGAGATTAATATTCTGATTCGTTTAGGTTGCTTTATATGCTGACGCTGAGAGGGACATTCCTGAATAAGCTCTGGGGATGGATCAAGACTAAGGAAGATTTGATAACAAACTCGCAGAATGCCTGGAAGGATGCGCAAATTCCCATCTCCGTGTTCTGCAACATGTTCACTTTCTACACGGAAACTATTACGGATTCAGGTAAGATTGAATTCAATCCGCATGAACGCTTGCAATTGAAAGATGTTTGCTTTTTCAGAAACCACCGATGCTAGTGAAACTTTCACTTTAGCCGAACTAAAGTCTATGTGTGAACTTTTGAAGAGCGTCACTTTGAATATGATTGAGATGGCGTTCCCATTATGCAGAACCTCACCAGTAAGTTTCTATTCTTTAAACATGTGAAGATCGCACAATTTGCATATTGAAACGTAATGTTTTATTAACAGAAAGTCAAGGTGTCTCCTGAGACGTTGCATCTGTATAACAGCACATTGAAGACTGTGAAGATGCTGCACACTCTGGACGTACGTAAGAACTTTTGCGATCCGGATTTCTGGACTAGCCGTAGGATCGCCATCTCTCCTGACCTCACCAAACGGGATTATCTCTCCAAGACTTTGGCCCCTTTCAGCGGAATCATTCTAGACGAGGACTGTGAGTTTAATGTTTTCCTATTTGTAACTAACTGCTTCGCTACTGGTCATTATATCTAAATACTTTTGGTATCTGCGTGTGTAGATGAGGTGTATCCGCCGCTTTCGACGATCGA
>JAFMTC010000178.1:203263-250416 GCA_018845635.1 Nicrophorus orbicollis
CAAATATCCCCTAATATTCTTCTGTAATCGGTCCGCCTTCTTTCTTATAAGGCGACACTTTAATAATTATAAGTTAGTCTTAGTCTTACTCTTACTCTCAACTGGAATCTAGATTTAGAAAATAAAGACCTATTTTCTACACCGACTTCTAACTAGAACATATCATAAAAAACCCACTAAGACTCCACATCGACAACAACAAGATATTTCCACAAGTGTCCAGAGATATTCCATCCCGGGACACGACAAGCCATTATTTTATTTTACATAATATTTTTATTTATTTAAACATTTTCATTGTGCCAAGGGCTTTTGATTTCTGCTAAATAAATGATGAGTTTACAGTTTGCAATTGTTCATAGGGATTCCTCGAGCGCCCAATCCCTTGACCACAAACAATCCTCCGTTTCCTTCTTTTGGGTCCAACACCTCGTTATCAATTAACAACCTTCCTGTGGTCACGTACAGCTCATCCAAGTTGGCGCCACCCCACGCGACGGAAGTAACCTGTTTCACAGGTACCTTGACACTTTGCAAAAGCGTTTCCGGTTTCCGAGGATCAATCTGGATGACCTGGAAGCCTTTGAAGATCGCTACCCATAAATTCCCGTCGGCATCGATGGTCATTCCATCCGGCATTCCTTCGATCTTGTTCGTTTGCAACGAGAAGATTGATCTTCCGTTTCCTGAAATAACGTAATAAAACAACAAATGACACGGTTTATCATTGAAATATACCAATGTGCCCGGTTGCATCGTCGTAGTCGAATTCATCGATGGTGAACTTCAAGGAATCGATGTAATAGAATTTTGTACGATCCACGTTCCAGGTGAGGCCGTTGGAGATCATGACATTGCTCACATGCATGGATACATTGCCCATGGGATCCAAGCAGAATAAACTGCCCATCTCTGGTTTAGCCAGAGCGTTAAGTGGATCTTCACCGATCGTACCTGTAAATCGATCAATGCAATTCAATTTGAACCTTTGCATGTATTTGAAACTAACCGAACCACAGACGACCTCTCGGGTCACATTTCCCATCGTTGATTCGCTTCGAGCCAAAATCAGTGAGAGTCTTCAGTATTTTAACGTTCGGACTAACACCATCCCATTCGATTTCAGCGATTTTGCTACCCACGGAGATAATGTACTTGTCCGGTTCCCCATCTTTCGGGACGATGAACGAGACGTTCTCATCTGTAAACAATCTCTTATCTTAGTAGTAAACACTTCATCTCGCCCAATTGATGATGTTACCTAGTTTTGCTTTGGAGTGGGAATCCGTCGCCGGAGTGTACTTATTGATGGTCTGCCCGAAGATGTCCACGTAGTAAAGGCTCTGCGTTCGTTGATCCCAATGCGGTCCTTCCCCTAATTCTGAGGCACCGACTATCGACACTTGTTTAACGGACATATCGCACGGTGGATGGACACTCGAATGCATCAAATCTGTGTTTGCTTATGTCATATTGAGTAATAGTATCTAATCGCTTATCAAGTTATTTGACCTTCATGTACCTCGTACCAGACCGTAAACAGTTTGAATAAGCATTACAATTAAAGATAATTATTTTGCTTTATTGTCCAAATAATATGTTCCTGTTTTGATCCTTCGTATTTGAATCTTATATGTGAACAGCTAACAAAAACTATTTTTTTAAATAAATACAAATATTCAGAATGTTTATGCTCCTTAGTATTGTTGCGATTATTATGCACATCCTGTAATTTCATGTTGTCAAACATGAAAAACTAAGCCTCAAAAAATGAGTAACTTTACAAATCATTTAATTACTGGGTAACCATAAATGAGACGATTATAAGTAAGCATTCAAATGAAAGATGAATACTCAGGTGTTCTAATGTACCAATAGTCATTTTTATAACATTACGAATGTCTTGTAATTTACTGTCAAAGTTGACAAAAGTTTTTCAAGCCTCGAAAATCGAGTCTTTACAAATCATTAATTTCTCACTATACACGGCACGATTAGAATGAATTACTATAACCGAAGCTAGATAGTTAAGCTTTCTAATGCATCAATCGTCATCTTTGTAACTATTACGGATTTCTTGTAATTTACAGTCAAAGTTGACAAAATGTTTATTTAAGCATTGAATAATTAGATTTACAAATCTTTCATTTGCTTAGTAATTATAATTAACACATGCCAATGTTCAATTTTATAGATATTACAATATATCCTGTAATTTGGTGTCAATGTTGAGAAAATGTTTTTAAGCCTCGAAAAATCGAGTGTCTTACAAATCATTTATTTACTCGATTGCCTTGCAATCAATATAATTATTATACTAAGTAGTAAATTTTCAATAAATTAATTATGATAATTCGTCCATTTACATTTTGCAGTCGGTCATGGGAAGTCCTCGAGCGCCCAATCCTTTAATCACAAACAATCCTCCATGTCCTTCTTGTGCGTCCAGCACGACGTTGTCCATGGTGAATTTGCCTGAAGTCACGTACAGCTCATCCAAGTTCTCGCCGCCCCATGCGACGGAAGTTGCCATTTTAGCGGGAATCTTGATGGACCGTAACAGCGTTTCTGGTTTTCTCGGATCTATTTGGATGACCTGGAAGCTGTTGAAGACGGCAATCCACAAGTTCCCATCGGTATCAATGGTCATTCCATCGGCGACGCCTTCGATCTTGTTTTTAGGTAACGTGAAAATGGCCCTTCCGTTTCCTGCAAACAACGAGTATCAGTAATGCTGCTGGATGTCGTTCTGCAATCGTTCGTACCAATTTTTCCGGTTTCATCGTCGTAATCGTACTCATCGATGGTGTACTTCAAGGAATCGATGTAATAGAACTTTGTGCGATCCACGTTCCAAGTAAGTCCGTTCGATAAGGTGATGTTATTAACACGCTTCGAAACGTTACATTCAGAATCCATACAGAAAAGACTACCAGAATGTGTTGCTTTCTGCCAGTTTACCTGCTGACCTCCCATCGTACCTTAAACGTGAAGCAAATAATATAAAACCCCAATTCATGCAATCACTGTTTAACATTGACTTACCGAACCAAAGACGTCCTCTTGGATCGCATTTTCCATCGTTGATACGATTCGTATTAACGCTGCTCTCTGTATCGACTTCAGCCAAGACTTTTATATTCTTTACGTCCGGACTGTTACCGTCCCACTCGAGCTCCACAATCTTCCTGTTCATCGTCACGATAAACTTACCCGGTTCCCCATCTTTCGGGATAATAATACTTACGTTCTCATCTACAAAATACGACATATTTCAACAACTTAACGTTCAAATTCTTTATAATTTTACCTAATTGCGCCTTGGAATGTTTCCCTGTTGCCGGTGTATACTTGTGGATGGTCTTTTCGATGATATCCACGTAGTAAAGACTCTGAGTGCGCTGATCCCAATGCGGTCCTTCGCCCAACTCAGTAGCTCCGGCAACACGTATCTGCTGTATCTGCATCTTGAAAGTAATTCCTCAACGCAGCATACTCTCTTTATATATTAATTGGGAAGCAGATAATTTAGCTTAAATAAATGCGACCTTCAAATCTTGTGAAGCGTAATCAGTCGTATCTTCTTCGATCGGTAATTATTGTGCCCCATCATTACAACTATTTCAGATCGTGACGTGCCATGCTGGACGGTGTCCTTCGCTCAATTCAAGCAAAATATTGTTTGTTTATTACATAAACAGCAGATGTGTGTCAATATATAAGAAACGACCTTAATTCGCATTTCGAAACCATTTGCATTAATGAACCTCAACACTAATTCTAGTCAATGTGAACAACTTATTTTTAAGTAAAAGACTTGATGATTGAAACTCCGGTTTAATATTGAAATTCATGTGTGTCATTCAAATCTGTTTTATAAATATTTATTATTTGAATGATTTTGATACATCTGCATTTCTTGGATTCTATTTCAAAATTACTGATAATTATTTTTACCAGGCGAATCCACCAAATTATTTATCGCACGGTTTCATATAATTTCGAAGCTTTTCTTTAATATTAACGTTCAATGAAGTCATGTTCATGAAGTCATACATAATAGGATAGGTAAAAGAAGAACGATACCAAAACAAAACACTGAAATCTCACAATTGGGTCTACAGAATAATGAAAAACTGAATCTGTTCTCCTTTTACTCTGTTCTGTTTTGGTTCTGATTGTTTCTGTTTTCTGTTAATCTTTTATCTATAAACAAATTTGCTAATGATAGTGAAATGGGTTGCATAAATATAGTCAATAAGGAAGTAGTTATTTTTTTCATTCACAATATTGTTTCTTTATTGTTATTACTACAAATTGAATTGTGCTACGATGCTCTTGCGGATCTTAATGGAGTTTGCCCAAATCCACCTTGTAACCGGGAATACCTCTGCATCCGGTTCCGGTGACCCGGAAGAGAGCACCAGCAGGTTTCGGCTGCTCTTCTCCTTTGACCACCAACTTGGCGCTGGTCACATAGAGTTCGTCCATGTTCGGTCCTCCGAAAGCGCAAGCAGTTATCTGGAATTTGAAGTTAAATGAGTACTACTTCCTCAATGCAGTCAGTTATATTACCTGTTTAGCAGGGAAGTAGATCGTCTGGATCAGCTCTCCGGTGTTGGGGTTGACGTGGAGCAAACGACCTCCGTCGAAGACGGCAACCCAGAGGTTACCGTCGCAATCGATGGTCATGCCGTCCGGGACACCGGGAATGTCGTGTTTGTCCAGATCGAAGATCGGTTTGCAGTTCCCTGAAGACGATTAGATTAATACCTTTTTTTATTTTCGTGTATTAAACGTACTTATTTCTCCCTTGGTTATATCGTAGTCGTACTGGTCGACGGTTCTCTTCGGTGAATCGATGTAGTACATCCTCTTCAGCTTGATGTTCCAAGCCAAACCGTTGGCGATGCTCACCTTCTCCAGATGTTTGCGCACTCGGTGCTTGGCAATGAGCGTGTACAGAGAACCCTTCTCCTTCTCGAGTTTCCCGATTTCCGGTTCTGGTCCCATGGTACCTGCCCACAGACGGCCGACGGGATCCGCCTTTCCGTCGTTCCAACGGTTCCCGCGCACGTCCGCCTCCGTCTCCACCTCCAGAAGGTGCTCCTGCTTGGACACCTTCTTCGAAACGCCGTCCCAGGTTACAACTTCCAGTTTTCTGCCCACGCTGATCAGGAATTGATCGGTGGTGCCTTCAACTGGGACCAGCAGAGTCACAGGTCCACCCTCTGAAGAAGAGGAAAAAGTTATTGTAACAACGCATTCGATAAACAATGAGCAAAGAACGAACCAATGACCACCTTGGTGTGCGAATTGGTAGATGGCACGAATTTGTGGATAGCCTGTCCGAAGATATCCACATAGTAAAGGCACTGCAGTTGTTCATCCCAATGCGGTCCTTCACCAAGGATCACCTCTTCGGAAACGACTTCAATTGCTGGGGCCATCTGCACAAAGACCATAACATGAGGTCAAATATTTTTATATTTTAAACAATGAAATTATTCAAATAAATTATAAATAAAATTAAAGAAATTTTGTAAGTTACTTACTGCGTATAGGTTTGTTAATCGTATTGCGATTGCTTCAAACTGAATGCACATCTTCCGACGATCGTCTTGTGGTTTATATAGTGGATGTCCTCTTCGGTTTGTGCGGAATTCAATTAACCCCGGTCGTCAGAGGTCATCGAATTCCAATTTACACCACTGCTTATCTACGATGTCGAAGAATCATTTCAATTTAATCTTTTCGTTTTCAATTAAAAGATTACATGCAATATTCGTTTAATTAAAAGATTACTTTAACAATCGTAGTAACTGACAAATTCGAGCGTTGTAAAACGCTTATTATTAAAATAAAATATAAAGTATTTTTTTATATAATATCGATTTTAACGTAGCACCATAGTTTTTATTACTTTTTTGAACAATTCTAACACCGTAGTTTTTATTTATGATCAAAAAATTTAAAATCTCTTTTTATATTTTTTTAATTTATCTATAACCATAAATGACACGATTATAATTAAACACTCTAATTAAAGCTGGATAGTCAAGTTTTCCAATGCAATAACCGGCATTTTTGTAACTATTACGGATTTTCTATCAAAGATGACAAAAAAGTGTCTTCATAAATCATTAATTTTCTCGGTTAATATAAATGACACAATTATCTATGACTTTTGCAATTAAAACTGAATAGTCAGACTTTCGAACGTACCAATCGTCATTTAGATAACTTTTGTGAATTTTCCGTAATTGACTATCAAAATTGATAAAATATTTTCGAATAAATAATGAGTGTCTTCACAAATCATTAATTTTCTCCGTAACAGCACACTAATTAAAGCTGGATAATCAAGCTTTCCAACGTGCCTATGTATGTGGCAATTACCGATTTCCTATAATTTACTGTCAAAATGCAAATATTTTTTTATGCTTCGAAAAATCTAATTTCTTGAGGTTTAGGAAAGTTATGAATAAGGAAAAGTTTTAGAAAATCTAAATATATTTCATTGTGTATACAATATGACTAGTGAGATGAGAAAAGTGAGAGAGACCAAAACTCAGTTGTCGAGCATCGTTTCGACGATGAGGAATACGCGATCCAGCTTATAAAATATCAAAGGCCAGATACTTCTGGATGATCGAAGGCAGTGGTAGCTGTTTGATCTTGCGCTGGAGATGTCGTCCGAGACATCCTCTGACCCTTATCCTGCAGAGATCGCGCAGATTCATTGGTTTACTCCTCGTCTGCACTACAAAGTCGTATATCTGATCGTCCCCGGACTCATCCTTCAGTGACTTTATGTCGAACAGCAGATTCCTGTAACGGAAGCCGGCGTACACCAGGAGTTTGACCAGTTCGAAGTTGCCTTGCTTCATTGCGACACTCAGATTGTCGAAGTATCCGTGCTCGTCACGTCTGTTGACGTCTGCACCGTATTTGATGAGAAGCGTTGCCGCGCTCACGTTGTTCAATATTATCGAGTAGAAGAGTACGTTGCCCTGATGGCTGTTGGCATTAATGTCCGCATTGCTGCCGATAAGCAAATCCAAGAATTGCCGAAAGGTTTGAGAGTCGTCCTCGTGCTGCACGCACAGATGCAGCGCAGACATCCCAGTTATCTGATTCACCGAATTCGCAGGAGCACCTGGAGAAAGCAAAAATAAGACAAAGTTGGATTGTTGTTGAATAAATGGGTATTACCATTGCATAAGTAATATGCAGCTATGTCCAAGTTCCTGACAATGCAGGCTGTCATGAGTGGAGTGTTGCCGTGGTCATCCCTCATGTTGATGAAGGCTCCAGCTCCGTGGATCAGCTTGACCATCTCCAAATTGTTCTGATTTGTTGCCAAATGCAGCAAATGGTGGGAATTGATGATCTTGGCGCCAGCCTTCAGCAACAGTTTGGTGGTGCTGTACAAGTTGTTCCAAACAGCCTTGTACAGTACAGTGTAACCAAGGCATTCCTCCTGGTTCAGTCTGGTCCCCTTGCCCACCAAATACGCTGCAACATCCTCGTGCAAATTGCAGATAGCCATACTCAGAGGCGACCTGTCCTCCATGTTGTACACGTTAACGTTGGCCCCGTTCTCTATCAACGCCTTCACCGCTTCCAGATCCCCCATCTGCGCTGCGACGTGAAGTGGAGTCTCCCTGCTCGTGCTCGCTCCGTTAACATCCGCTCCCTTCTTGATCAGAAGCTGCACCATTTCTGGCATGTTACTGCGACAGGCGATGTGCAAGGGACTGCTCCAATGTCCATCACACTGGTTCACGTCCAGTTCGTCGTAATTGTCCAGCAGATATTCGACCATATCCATATGACCGCACCTCACTGAGTAATGCAGCACGTTCTGGCCGTGCGAATCCAATCGGGAAATATCGTATTCCGGCGATTTCAGCAATATCGAAGTTTGATTTAGAATCTTTGCATACCAATTGTACAAACTGATGTCGGGACTCACGGGCCGCTCCTGCGTGGTGCTCTCATTCCTGATCTCCATATCCCATTCTAGGGCATCCATACCATCCGGCGTCGGCCCCTCACCGAATTCATCCAGGTCCTTGCAAACCACAAAATACCCAATGTTATTTCTCTGCTTCTGCTGCTGAGACCCATCCAAATTCAAACTGAGTTTTGTACTCTCTGTCACCAGTTTTAGGACTGCCAAGTTACCTGACTGAACAGCTGCACCCAAGGGAGTGATGCCCCTTAAACCTAACCTGTTCACGTTCGCCCCACGACTGAGTACGGACTTGATCGCGTTTAAGTTACCCTCATCTATTGCAACCAGCAACTCATTCTGAATATCCATAATAACACATTTGTTGTTGTCCCTTCATCGGACTAATTCATGCACACCAATTTCAGAACATTCTATCCATAATCAAATATTCGCAGTTTTTGCAAACTTTACGACTAATTTACATCAAGTTCCATATCGATGGTTTCTTTAATTTGCTGGGACTGCATGAAGACAGATGCCTGCATACAGCTGATTAACTGTCAAAACAAATGCCTACTGGTAAGGGTAAGCCTAGTAATTTGGCTGCACTATAGGACTTCCGATGACCTGATTTTACCCTTAATCAATAAAATGCTGCGCGTACATAATATCTACGCCACTGCTCCTAATATCAACAGAATGCACAATCTCTAATAATAATCTACATGACAATTCATATGTATGCAACCAAAATAACTTTTAAATGCATGACATATATAAAGATTAGTACACACCATTTATAATATTGATTTCTTTCGACGTTTAAAATTCAACATAGATAAAATATTTCACTTAGTTCAGAAAGACCTTTGGTCAATAGCCCTTTGCAGCAATGCAATTTTATTGCATTAATTTTATTTCTTGTAAATTGTTCATTCAATAAATGTTATTATTATTTCTCTTCGTAAATGTAAAGGAAACCGAAAAGCTAATACAGAACCAGCAGTTAATCTTTTGTCTTGTTTTACGGCCATATACCTGATCTGTTTAGTCACTGTTCTTAGCTCAGTCAACATAGACTATTTAAAATCTCTTGAATGGGAGAACTTGCCTTTACATTTTAAGATTTTATTATTGAAATAAAAAAAAATATTTTGCTCCTTTCATCTTTTATTTTTCTATTCAATAAATTTTTCGGGTAAAATTTACAAGAAAAAAAAACTTTGTACATAGAAAGATTTTGAAGGTCAGGGAGAGAAAGAAAATTAATAAGTAATTAGTAGTAGTAACTAAGACAAAATAACACAAGTCGACGAGCGGACCACGTGCGGCGGTCCGTCGCAGAATAAATTAAAGGAAACTTAAAACGCTGCCGCTGCTCTTTTTTCTTCTTTCGCCTTAAACATACATAAACTGAACACAAAATAAGACTACACAGAAAATAAAATTAAAGAAACTAAACTGTACACACTAATACACAATTGAAGCTAATCGAATCGATTAATTAATAAATAGTCAAAATATATTATACAAATATAGCTTCCGTATTCCATGATTGTACATTTTGTATTTAGTTCGAATCCCTCCTGATTGCTTCGCTTCCTCAGAACAATCGTTTCAATTTATTTCACTTTTTTTGCTTTACTCTAAATTAAATTATAAAGAAACAAAAATGGTAACAAACGTGAGATGATGGCGGCGATATTACATATTGGTATTCTTATTATTATTACTAATCCGTGATTCTTGCGATACTTGATGATTCCTTATAAAATTGGGGTTTGTGTTGTTGTGGCTAATTCCATATATAGTTCTCCTGCTACTGGTGATGTTTGACTTTCGATTGGTTTACAATTATTATTTACTTTCCTTATAAAACAAAATCATCGGAGGAAGTTTGTTTTTAAGCTGCTTTGAGTGCCTTCATCAAACCGTCCGTGGACAAGGACTTTGGTCTTTCGATTGGCAGGCCGAGAGCGCGGTCCCAGACCATGGAGGCCAGGACACCGAGAGCTCTGGACACGCCGAACAGCACGGTGTAATAGTTCATTTCTGAAAGTCCGTAATACTGAAAAAGAGAAAGAAGACAATTAGATTTAGATGGACTTGTTAGATGTTGTTGTTTTAAATGTTACCTGCAAGAGGACGCCAGAGTGAGCATCTACATTGGGCCATGGGTTCTTGACCTTTCCAAGTTCCAAAAGGATTGGTGGGACCACTTTGTAGACGTTGGAGACCAGCTGGAAGAGCGGGTCATTGGGCAAGTGCTTGAGGGCGAATTCTCTTTGGCACGTGTACCTGGGGTCGGTCTTCCTGAGGACGGCGTGACCATAGCCGGGAACGACTTGTCCGGACTTGAGGGTCTTCCAGATGAATTCCTTGAGCTGCTCTTCGGTGGCTTTGTCGCCGACTTGTTGGCGCAACTTTTGCAACCAAACCAAAACCTATAAACAATAAGGAACAATTAGTATATGATCCATTTTTCTTATTTGTTTCATAGCAAGTCGCTTGTGATTTATCTGTCTAATTTCCGCCTGTTTAAAAGAGACAATGTGTACTCTTTTATATAAAGACGACGGAAATCGTGATATTTAATCTACCAATCTTGTGGAGGTGATAGCTTCATATATGTTTGGAAGTCTACCACTAACGAGAATTGGTGTAGTGTATGTACAATGAGATTAGTGGCTTACTTCTTGGTTGGCCAGGCCGTGGAGGGGTCCGGCGAGACCGTTGAGTCCGGCGGCGAAGGAGAGGTAGGGGTCGCTGAGGGCGGATCCGACCAAATGGACGGTATGAGCAGACACGTTACCACCCTCATGGTCACTGTGGATGGTGAGGTAGAGACGCATCAGTTCGATGAATTGAGGATCGTCGTAGCCGAGCATGTGGGTGAAGTTGCAGGACCAATCCTTGGATGTGTCGATGGCTCCGATTCCGCTGCCGTCCTTGAAGGTATTGCGGTAGATGGTGGCTGCAATGACGGGCAGTTTGGCGATCAGATCCATGCTGTCCTCGTACACGTACTCCCAGTACTTGGACTTGTGGACGCCGCTTGCGTAGGCCTTGGCAAACTTGCTCTCGCTGTTCAGGGTGGTCACGGCGGCGCTGAACTGGGACATCGGGTGCACGGTGTTTGGCATGTTGTTCAGGAGGGTGACCACGTGGGCGGGGAGATCGGCGCGTTCCGCCCATTGCTTCGACAATTGTTTCACCTGGAGATTCAATGGATCAATACACAACATTCAATCGACTATTAGGATTCTTACCTGAGCATCGGTAGGCACGTCTCCGGTCATCAAGAGCCAGAAGAGACCTTCCGGCAATGGTTCGGCACCGCCTGGGGCTTTGGGGAGCAGCTTCTGGCACTCGGGGATGGAGAGACCACGGAACCTGATGCCCTCATCGGCGTCCAGCACCGAAGTTTCGCACACCAAACCCTTGATGCCTCTCATACCACCGTACATCTGTACAAAGCAAAAACACAGCACATTTATTATGTATACAAAACACATGTTGCAAAACTTATTTTACGACCTTAACACTATCAACTTATGATTAACTCATCCTCATTACACAACCAAATACCGAAAACATTATATCCACCATACGAATAATTTGCACATTTCCTGAAATAACAGTTGTAAAATCGGACGACAATTATCAAGTTACTAGTAGCAATTAAACATGTGACTTGCTAAGTACCACATAATTAAATTTTAATAACTTAATTTTACTTAAAAACGCACCAATTATCACTGACTTTTTTTTGTAAGAAATTACCTTTTCTCAGACAAATAAAACAAGACACAAATTACCCTAATAAGTTCTAGAATTTCAAAAAAACTAGATCTATTCACAAGTAATAAATATTGACAGGAGTTGATCAATAATAATAATTATTTCGATATGCAAAACGTTTCTTAAAATGAAAATTAACTCATTAAATAATTAGCAATTATAAATGTAAATAAACATGACTAGTTAAATACCACATTATTAAATTCATTTTTAAATTATATTTTCTTAGAGGAATAAAATTAGACGCAAAATTCATTCGATTTATAAAACTTAAACAATGCAGAATGTAAATATTGACGGATTACATTACATTTCGATACTGGAAAACGATACTTGTTTACTGAAGGAAAAAGAAAACTCAAAATTTACATTTAATTAACACTTGAAATTGAAAGAAAAAATAGTACAAATTTATCTGAATTATGTTTTAACTCATTTGAATTGCATCAATTATTTTGATCTTAATTTGAATACCAATACATATATAAACTAATATTAAATCTTAAAATGTCCAATTTCCGCCCAATGATAAGATACAATACGTTTTCTTACATTTGTAAAGACGGAAATTATTTATATACCAACGTTTTGGAGGTGATAGCTTCATGGATTTTTAGGAAGTACCACTAACGAACATTGGCGTAAATCGTAACGTTATTTAAATACAATCCAAAACATTGCATAATAACAATTTATTGAATATATATTTACAATAACGGATGTGAATTATGTAACTGTTACAATTTGAAAAATAAGAAAAAACTAAATCTAAACGAGTGCAATCAAATTATAGTCCTCCAGTTTTTGTACACAAAAACACATGAAGATGTACATCATTATACAATTACAATATCAGATTATATAACTGTTACAATTTTTAAAACTAAACCTAAACGAGTGCAACCAAACGGTCCTCTAGTTTTCTAATCCAAACTGATTAAAATAACTTACGAAAGCGTGATTTTGTGTAAAAAAAACACATGAAGTTGTACATACATAATTTACTTAAAATCAAAAAAGAAGTGATAAAAACGAAAAACCTTAGCATGCCATTAATTCGGAGCGTGCCGGAGCCGT
This sequence comes from Nicrophorus orbicollis, assembly GCA_018845635.1. NCBI lineage: Eukaryota > Metazoa > Arthropoda > Insecta > Coleoptera > Silphidae > Nicrophorus > Nicrophorus orbicollis. The sequence goes on from JAFMTC010000178.1 coordinate 216,102, forward strand.
CGTATTTCAAGGTTCCATTGCAATACACGAAATGTTTAATTTTCCGCCAAAAAAGTAAATAAACAAAATAATTATCATTGTTTTTCTTTCCTTCAAACATCCTCTATCTCCGTGTATTGGATTCGCCTAATCGGATCACGGTTTTTGGGCACGAAGGCGTCACGTGCCCGCGCGCTTGTTTTCGCTTCAAGTTTTTCCTCTCGGTCTATTTTCGGGCGAAAAATGTGCACATGAATATATAACTAATGTCCGTGCGGATCGGGGCTTCCTCTTCTATTTTTTTCGAGGCGCCAATAACATCGCATTGAAATTTGTACTTTTGCAAGGGGGAACTCTGGACCTTGGCTCACGCTTGACCTCACGGGTCGTCGCGCCGCCCGATCGTGAATAATATGTGTACGTTTATCGTCGTTCAGTTGCAAACTCGATTTGGATTGATGAATAAAATGCAGGTGATAGATTGATGGATACTAACCATGTCGACGGTGACTTCTCCGACTTTGGTGTTGCCGTGAGACTTCCTGAAGTTCTTGACCCGCTCCTGTTCCTTTGGTATTTTAGCGGCCATAACCGCTTTGAGATCAGTCGACGCATCGCTGAATTGTCTGCAGATTTGCGACAGGGCTTTCTGTAACAACACATTAGTCATATTATTAGAGACAAGTCACATACAATAAGAAAAACATCATTCAATTTAGACATACATTCACTGATCCTTCAGAACGTCTACTTTGACGTTTAATTAGCGTGTTTACTAAAAATGACATTAACACAACATATTGTTGTATGATCCTTCATTATTAATAACTTAATTATTAATAACTTTCATTACTACTTAATAAAATCCACTTAGGAAGATCAATATGTAAAGATTATTTATTTATTTCAACATCTCTATTGATCAAAATTGGACGAAAGCGCTATTGACTAGTCTTTCTGCGATTAATCTTAATCTTTATATAATAACTACAAATATGTGCATCTGTCTAATTCGATTTAACATGAAAAGTTAAGTTAACTTTTTAATATTCATTTAATCAAAAAATATTTTTGATCTCTATTAGATAACTTCAACACATCAACTAAACATTTACTTAAAATCTAAACATAACTTTTAACATTTGGTAATTAAAAGTTATCCATCTTTTTATATCAAATTATACGAGTTACTATTGATCTCAATTACATAACTTCAAGACATCAATTAGTAATTTCTATAAAACTTTAAACTAGCGTTTCTTTCAATTTTAACAATTCGTAACTAATTTATTTTGATCAATTTTTTATTAGCAACAAGTTAACTTTTCGATTTGATAATCATTTATACGAAATTTGAAGTTTCTCTTTGATCTCAATTACATGAACTTCAATTAACACCCGTGCCGTTTCTGACGTTCCAGAGCGATAAACAAATTCGTGTGTTTGGGAAAACATGTTTCCTATTTATAAACGTGTAAATCGCGGATTTCGACTGAGATAAAGCTAGTCGGGATCGAATTACTCGCAAACTACGTAAACACTCAGCCTTGTTGTTTCAACTCTAATTGCAGAGAGTGAGAAAGAGAAACTCGCAGCTCTTTTTCGAACAGCGATGGGATCGAAAGTCGACGAGAGAAAGAGAATTTAATATCGCATTTTTCCAATTTCCATTCTTAACGATTTTCTATACAAAATATGTTAGAAATTTTTATGTAGCAGAGATTCGTAGGAATGTGTCGTTTATGCAGGGCATTTATTTTCGGGGAATTCTAAAATTAGTTGACCCCAAAATAGAGAAAAACATTAAAAACAAAATTATCACAGACGTTTCGATGAAGAACGTTATTTGATATTAAATGTAATTTTTTGATGTACATTTAACTTTACCGTTGAGTAATATGTTATCATGTTTACAGCAAATAAATAATAATAGTCTGCAAAGAACTGCTAAGTCATAATTAAAATTGAATTATTTGTATGTAATTGACAAGTAATGTCACAATGACATTAACAAGTAATGTCATTGTGACATTAAATTGTGACATTAAATTCATTTTGAGATTAAACGTATAAAATGTATTGTCACGTATATAGCAAATATTTAATCACTTAATCAGGGATGATTTTGCATTATGCGCTCTCATAATCTATAAAGTATAGTTGAGTAATCATTAATTATTTATACTGTTATACAATTGACAGATAACGTCATTGTGACCTTACATTTCCCATTAAGATTAAACGTAATAATTTGTAATCAATTTGTACGTAACAAATAATTAGGAAAATTTGGATGATTTTGTGTTATGAGCCATGATAGTTTGGTTGTTAAATACTTGCTTTACTACAAAAAATGACTAGTAACGTCATTGTGACATTTAAAGAAAAATATCAAATCATGACGTTTGATATCTAAAATTTGTTTAAATTTATAACGTTTCATGTTAAAAAAATAACCATAATTTATTTTTGTAATAATTAATTTATAAATTTTGAATCATTCGAAATTAATTAACTTAAATCTAAATGAATAAATGTCCAATTTCGTCTAATTATAAGAGACAATATGTTTTCCTACATTTGAAGACGGATATTGTTTATATGCCAATGTTTTGGAGGTGATAACTTCAAGGTTTTTTAAGAAGTTCCACTAACGAACATTGGTGTTGATCGTAACGTTATTTTGAAAAATACAATACAGAACGTTACGTTAAGAATAGAATATAGTTAATTATGATCAAGAAATTTGATCTTACAAAAACTTAAAAAAATATTAATTTCCCGTTACATTCATAATTTTGCATTTAAAAAAAATAAGACTGAATTAATCATAAATATGTATAACAGAAGTTGAATGATCTTGCATTTATGAATCATAAAACCCGATGATCTTGAATCATTCGCAATAGAGAATGGAAAGAGAGAATCACGTTATAGTAGATTAGTATACATTGTAACGTGATATTAATTTATGCAAATAGAGTGTGGGCGTGGAACGAGGAACGCATTAAACAAGGATTTATTATCGTCTCTTCAAGCAAAGCGAATTTAAAAGAAACTGCAAGTGCGAAATGTTCCAAACACACGAGAAGAGGCGGAAAATTGAATCAAAAAATAAAATCGAATGACGCAACCAATGGAAAAAGCTATTTCGGAACGCGAGGCCAAAGATATCATCTTTTTTATTCAATATCTTCGATGCTAAATTTAGTTGCTTCGATTCTGGTGCGACGATCAGCTGATCATCCGCAAAAGTTAACAGTGAACCGCTAATCCGTTAAGTCGACTGCTTTATTGATCCATTAAATAAGCTGCCTTTTGTCTACTAATCACACTCTTCCGGTGACATAACGCAGTGACAATTAATTTTTCAGCAAAAACATAGAAGTAATCACTGTTTACATTGATAAGGAGACGTGATCGTCTCCAGCAGACATTCTGGAAGATTCGCCTCCCCCCTCCGTTAATCTTTGTTTGTTTCATTACATGACATTTTAGACGTTAAATGTCACTTAATATCAACTTATATAACTGTCATTCAATAAACAAAAGTTCGCTTTTAACCAGAAATTTCATTTACTTTAAATCAGTCAGAATATATGAAAGGACATTTATAATTGTCACAATTAAAATTCGGCAGATATTTTAGAAGATTCGCCTTTGTTTCACGCATCTTGGAGAGCACTAATCTTTATTTTATTACATGACTTTTCAAACGTCAAATGTCACCCCACATTAACTTACATAACTGTCATCCAATAAACAAAACAAATGGATGTTTTCGTTCAAGCATAAATTTAATTCACTGAAAATCAATTGCAATATGTGAAAGGACATCCACAATTAAAAATAATGAATGTAGAGAGGTAAAATCAAGATCGTTTGTAACGTCACGGAACTCGTTATTTCCTAGAGATTGACGTAAATTGCTCGAAGGCAATAGAAGATTGTTTTGCTAAGATGGAAGTGAATCTTGAAACGTTGGAAGGAAATCCTCGCGTGCCAACTGCTGCTATCATCCGTCAATTAGCAATGTCATCGCATGATTCTGCGAGCTGTTACAATGATAGAAGATTAAAGTAATCAGCCGACGTTATCGGTGGATTGATTAAGTTAATCCATAAAACCAAATAAATACCTTTATAATTAACATCTCTACGTTTAAGATGAATTGTCAAATACTTGATGTACTTCACCGTTTATCTTTAAGTTAGATTAAAGAAAATTGTAACTTAACAATTAATTTAAGAGATTTGAAACATTAAATATTACTTTTACGTGAAAATAAACTGTAAATTTACAACTTACATCATAAAATCTCTATTTAAGATAGTCAAACATTTAACTTTTACATCAAGAAATCTGTTTAAGATAATCTAATACATAATTTACCGTACACTTTATCTTTAACACAAATAACTAGAAATTGTTAATTAACATTAACAAAATCTCTCTAAAAGATAATCAAAGACTTCATATATCTTATAGTTTAACTTAAACAGTCACTATGCAATTACTTTGAAGAAATCTGTTATGATAGTCTACTATATAATTTAAGTCAGATAAGATAAACTGTTACTTTGCAATTAACATCATGAAATTTCTCTTTAAAATAAATATTCAATAAGCAGTAAATTTTATTTTACTGTTTTTGCATAAAATTTAAGTCTTTAAATTTCTGTTGGTTTTATGATCATGAATATCAAATTGCATGAAATTTAAACTAAAATTGTAAAGTATACTCGATCTCCGCTGGATTTGCATGAACGTGTAACATTGAAATTGTATGCTTGAATGCAATGACAATAAAGTAAATAAGTCATTATGTCACGGTTTAGTAAGAACGAATCGTATGACGTGAGCGCACTCTAATTATATACTCGATAATTTGCAATTGCCAACTATATTTCAGTTGAGATGACAACCAAATAAATAAATAATTGGCGAAGCCTGCTGACAATCATTGAAAGGTTCATGTTGTATTACGCAACTGCAGTTGCATAACGTTTAAATAAATTACTTCAGCTGTGAATGAAAGAAATGATTGCATCTTTTCGGAGGAATCTCGTGCGTAACGAATGGCATATCACGCGTATTTTCGGCGCCGGCCAGGGAAAAAATAGCCGGAGCCGGCATTGGATTCGAATTATTAATAAAAATGTATCTTTGGCCAAACACGAATTCGATTTTATTTTAAGGTCGTGAAACCTGTGTGTCTGCGTTTCAGTTCGAGAGAGATGTAAACTTTTGAAGATGCGGCGCCGGAGTTGTGTATCTGTAGAGTAAAAGCATTTAGTTAGAACCGACCAACAGTTGGCACGCGCTTTTGGCCCACTTTACTAATTCCAAAAAGGACGCTCGTGTCCCAATTAACATCCTTTGCTGAAGGAAGACAACGGTTTCAGCCGTGCCATGAATAGGCACAAAAACCTTATCTTATCAAATTATCACACACACATACGCACGCAAAACAAGGCCGAACAATACACAGAGAAAACCTTGCGAAAAAAAAGCAATAAAATAAAAGCACAAAAAAACATCGTTACATTGCATAACGAGTTTGGAAATTGTTGTCTTTTCAATTTTGACGGTCGTACGTAACCGCAAGAAGAGTAAATAGAAGAAACGTAAAATCAAGTTCTTTGGAATCTCATCAATAATGCATGGGTTGTAGAATTCAGAGAAATTGAGGAAATGAATTGTAATTCAATGGACTCGATTTTCCAATGACGTAGTCAATTTTGATTCTAGCCCATTTTTTTTTTCATTGTGAATAACGAACGACGATAATTGGTTAAGACTATAAGTCGCATTGTTTGCGTTTCGAATCTTTAATGCAAGGCTCTAAATTGAATCACGTGTGCTAGGCCATGGCGTATCCGGCCCTAACCGATTGTTTCCACGTGTTTTCTTCGTAACCGCATCTTCCAATTCGTTACATAATTCAGGATTTTCCAGAAGCATTTTCCCCCCGTGTTTTCTTCGTACTATTATATTATCTCATTGTCGGTGCGCTGTAATTATTGGAGCTGTGAGGTCGATTCTATAAACTTGTCGACCTTAGCGAAAATGCTCTCTCCCTCTCTCCTCCACTTTCTGGATGAAGAGATTTTTATTCTTTTCGAAAAATTTCCGCTGGCCCCGAATTGGCGCGAGGGAAAGAAATCGGATAAATGAGATGCCAAAAGATGTCCTGTTATAACTGTATATATATACTCACACAATATTATATAACGGTAACGCCAACAAAAGAACGCGATTTGCAAAGGCCTACTTTTTACATGCACATCTAAGAACCCTACGTCTTCGCTGCACTTCTCCCCCTCCGACGCCACCTAGCAGTGAGCAAGTGCAGCCCTTCGACCGAAGAACTTTATGGTTTCTAATCCAGAAGAAGCATTTATTTTTTCTACATTTTTTTCTCGCAACACACTTTCGCCCTCCTTTTGCACTATCTATATATATGTAGACAGTAGAAAAGTGAATAATTTAACTCACCTGAAGCTCAAGTCCTTTGGTTGTTGATACTCGGAACAATGCCATTGCTTTTTATTCCCTTCGCAGACAACACTCGCTGATCACTAGACTCTTTTCAATGAAACAACCTGAGAGGAAGAGGGGAAAACGTGCGAACCGGATGAATTTTGATGTGCGATTGCGGGTGTCTGATTAGACGGCGGCGTCTGCCTCTAAAGCAGCGGAACCAAATGAAACATATATCGCTCGAGGACAGGGATGAAACGAGCGGGAGTTCGCGGATCCACCAATCCGGGCATGCGTCACCAGTCGAGTTCACGCCCCATTGGTCGACGATCCGTCGCCAACTTCATTGTTCTAGGATCTCCAAGAAAACGCCTACGTCTAGAGTCAAAGAAACACAGGACTGTAGCCTAAGCTGCCTTATACAATCTAAGCCAACTCACCTTCTCATCAGCGTTTTCCAACATTCATTCGCCATTATCAAACTGTAATGAACCTAAAAACAAATTTATAAATACAATTTTATGTAAACAATTTATAAAATAAAGCAGAATTGAACTTATTTATTGACCAGGCTATTGTTCTTGCAGCTACTTAATTACATAATTTGTTTAGTTCAGACAAACAAAAGGTAAACCTTGAAACGTTCGAAAAGTTAGTTAACAACGAATTAAAAATTGCATTGATAAACAGCGTACAATACAACTGTTTCGCATTCACGAGATAACTTAGATCAGTCAATTGACTGAGTTGCTGATAAAGCTTGAAATATTAGACTTCGTTCGAACATTCACAACTGTCAAACAAAAATAGCATAGTTATAATTTCTGTAATTCAAAAAAGGAAATAAAAAATCTCACCGTTTAGGTATATTAATCCACTGATAAAAGTCTAATTTCAAGACGTAATAACCATTAAATTACCTATTAAATTCGCAATGACATAACTGTCAAATAAGAAAGAAGTACCATTTACAAAAAAGAACTGTCAAATAAAATTTAAGTGCAAATATATCTAATTCAACCTAAAAAAAACTTAATAATCTCACCATTTACTCATGTACTTTTGAATCTGAGTTGGTAATCCACTACATACATAGTAGTTAATTATAATACATAATATAATAATCATTAAATTAAGTGTAAAATTCGTTTACATTTTAATCGTTTGATTTTAGTTTAATTTCAATATGTTATTTAATTGAGCACACAATTAAAAAATACGTAACTAAAAGTTGAAGTGCAAAAACGTCTGTAATTCAATTTAAAAAGATTTAAGAATAATCATACCGTTTATTCATGTACCTTTGATTAGTCCGGTTTGGTAATTCAATGATTCTAATTTAATTTCAATACATAATAACCATTAAATACGGAATGACATAACTGTTAAACTGAAGACAAAGTTGAAATGCAAACAAAATAGTCTATAATCAAATTTAAAAAATTCCAGTGATTATATTCTAATTTCATTAAATAATAAACATAAACATGCAATTAACAAACTTTACTGTCAAACTTGAAGTGGAAAAAACAAGTCTATACAAAGTCAGGTCAACTTAAAAACAATCTAAGTATTAAGCGCAACTTGACTCGTGACTTTATGATTATAACAAAGACTTTATTTTTTTCTTTGAATTTATTATATAATGTCACTGAATCTATGCTGAAGTTAATAAATTAATCGACTAAGTTCAGAGCGTTACGTGGGTCGCAGTTTGCGTCGTCGTTTGACAGCTGATGTGCAGAATAGGTGGTGCGATTGTCGCCTGCATAGGGAACCTCTTGCAATTATAAACAAAAAATAAAATAAAGAGTAAGATTAACCAAGATTTTCGTGCATGCATTTCGCTTTCGATCATATCAAGTAATTAGTATTTGTATCCGTTTCTTTCGCTTCTGTTTGTGCGTCATGCATGTCTCATTAACAGCTGGAAGGGTCCACCATACTTGCGAAATTGCGACACCCCTTCACGAAGGCACTGAATCTAATCAAAGTACATTGTTTCAACTTTATCTAATCTAGATACATGTGAGACTAATCAATTATCTCCATCAACAATCAACGTATTTTTTTGCGAATCAATTGTGTAATACTTTAGAGTGATTATACAAAAAAATCGTACAGATATTATCAGTCTTCTTTTTTTGATTATCTTTTTTTTTCAATAATACTGTCTAAGTGAACCGTGTACACACAAATACAGATAACAGAATCAGTTGCACTTTGCTTGGAGAGAATCTTTTATTTTCTTGGAAAACGCATAACAGAAATATTTTGGGATAAATAAAAAGTAATCTCTTTGCATCTGTCTGCTGCAGCTTTTATTTATGGGTGTCGTTATCTGTGCGTATTGATATTTGTTGTTTTTTTTTCATTTATATAAAAATTGATAGATGGCTAGTAAATCCTGTGATACTTTCGTGGTTTTACCGCCCTTGACGAGTCACGGGGTCGTCTTCGGTAAAAACTCGGATAGACCCCAGAATGAGGTGCAAGAGCTCGTTTACTTTCCTGCGAGCGATTCGTCCCCAGACACCGTTCAGGTCATTATATTTGCTAACAATTCCTGGTAACTTTATTAAATATGTTTTGATGATTCAGTGCACTTATATTGAGGTCGAAGCTGGTGGCCCCAGGAAGGCTATCATCCTGAGCAAACCGGGATGGATGTGGGGCGCCGAAATGGGGGCAAACGAATGCGGCGTGGCTATCGGAAATGAGTCCGTTTGGACCAAGGAAAACGACGAGGAGAACGATACGAGTGTCAAAAGATTGCTGGGCATGGATCTGGTGAGGTGAGGTGATTGCCACGAAGGTGTTCGGATCATTGTGTACGTGTTTTTTTTTGTCGCGATTCAAGGCTCGGTTTGGAAAGGGGTTCAAGCGCGTCGGAGGCTTTGGTCGTGATAACGGGATTGCTGGAAAAGTACGGGCAAGGTGGACCTTGTCAACTGGACAACGACCTTTCTCACAACAACTCGTTCTTGATCGCCGACACCGGCGAAGCCTGGATCCTGGAAACCAGCGGAAAAAATTGGGCTGCCGTTCAGATTACAAGTAATAGATCTTCAAAAGAAATTTGAAGAATAGCAAAAATTAATGAAATGGTTTATTTCAGGCGGTTACAGAAACATCTCAAAGCGTTTAACGATCACCACCAAAATCGATAAGCACTCCGACGGGTTGATTGAGTACGCGAAAGAGAAAGGTTTATGGGACGGCGATGTAATATTTACAATAAATCTTAAGATATTGGTGACCAAAATCGCACGTTTCAGGGAGAATTCAACTTCGCAAAAGCTTTCGGAACTTGTGACCAGCTGGGCGAGGATAGTCAGAAGTCCAGTGAGGATCTCCTGAAGACTTTGAGCGAAAGCAAAGACTTCAAAGAGACCGATATGTTCACGATTCTTCGTAACACCGAGACCGTTGTCTGTCGCTCGTTCCCAGCCCAAGGGAGTCAAGTATGTCTAAACAAATAATTCTAAACTCACCTTTTAAGACGAATGTGCATGTTGCAGGTATCCACGCTCAGCGCAACTAGACCAAGCGTTCACTGGTTTACAGCTACTCCGGATCCCAGCAAGTCTGTCTTCAAGCCATTCGTGTTCACCCCGAACGCCGTCATTTCCAAGCATACCATGTGCCCTGAAGACGAGGTAATAATTGTAACTGCTACCTTATACCAGCAAGTTCACTGAAAAAAAAACAAATCATATTAGAACATTGGTAAAACTGAACAATTAAAACACATTACAAGAAAAATTGTAATCGAAAGAAAATTTTCTTTGAAAAACAGAACATATCGGGCAAGAACAGAGTCAAAACATGTTTTACATAAAGACCTATGATCAATAATCAATCTTCTATTTTGTCACTGTTCTGTTTTTACATGTTTTGTTCATACTTACACCACATCATTAGCACATCATTGTTTTCCAACTTGGGACCCACTTAAAAGATATGGCGATTTTGTTACATAATAGTTTTAGAAAGGTTTTAGCAAAAGAGATTGGGAACAGCTGATTTACATCTTAATTTATGTTTTCAGAAATCTGGTGAGCACACTTTGTACTCCTTGCATAAGGATTCCATGAAGGATGAGGGCAACGAAATGCAGAAGCTCCTCTTCGCAATGGAAGCCGATTGCGTAAAAGAGCTGAACGCTGTCGTCGAGAGCGTTGGGGATGATTTGAGCGAGCTGGACGAACTCCTCAAGGATTGCGTCGAGACCGAGGTGAAATTCTACCGCTAACCTGGACGACTTCCCAACCTGCAATTGCACCTAAAAACAAAGTATTCAGAAACTTTTACTTTAATTACTCCTATCCGCGCGACTTTCGGTATGATTTCCTCTCAGATTGTGATCAGATTTCTTTTAACTCAATTCCACGTTGTGATATTTTCGTTTCTTACTTAATATTATCTAACATTCTTTCTATTCTCCAATCAGTATTTAAACAATTCGTTAGTTAAGTTATTTGCATGTGTGTAATCATAGTCATAGGGTATAGCTTTATTATCATACAAACCTTGATGCAGCGTTCTTTCAACATCCTCCTCAGAGGATCAAGAAACTTAATATTACAAAAATAACATATAAAAAGTTATCTTACTAATACATAGTAATAATAAGCAAGGCTTTGCACACTCCACACTGTCATTCAAATAGTAATAACTAAACTACTTAAAATATATGAATTGTACTAATTTAGATGAGGATTATTTTTATTTATTTATTTTTTTTGCACGTTATTTAAATAAAGATGCTAAAGCATGATATTGCTCAGTCCAAACGAAAACTTATTTTCCCCTCATGATTTCAAACAATTTTATCAAATTACCTAAATTAGTATATGAAAATGTAGATTTTGAATACAAACAACCTATGCAACTTCTTATTCACGTTTACTATTAATAAGGTTATGTTTTCTTTAATTATTGTTGATTTTATAATTATCTAATTCCGAAACATAATAAAAACTTTATTACTTACATGATTTATTCACAGCGAAAGATACTCTAATTCATTTTATAATTACAATTATTTTCTGAAGAACTGAATTATTGTTATTATGTCGGTTTATAACACCAAATAACACTTTGAAACTGAATTAATCATTGTTTTTACAGAGCCTGCTTTATTTCTGGTTGATAATTCAAAATCAGATCTTTTTAGGGAACAGAAAGTTGCCTATATAACTAAGTAACTTATTCTCACGTATTGGATTGGATTAAGAAAAGGATAAATTTAATTAATTTTATTTAATCCTCATTAGTCGTGATGAGTAAATTGTAATATTTCTGTTTATTTATGTGCTATACAAGAAATAGAATATATGAAGTACGTATGTAATAATCGTAAAGCCAAAACAATAAGTTTCGAAGAAGCGTCAAACTTTCCATGAAAATTTGTAAAATCATTTAAAGCTTATTAAGTTTAAAGTTAACTGAGAGTTGAAGATATCAATGAGATAACCACGTGAAAGAAAATGATCGCAAAAAGCATATTACCAAGGAAACGCTGTTACATGGTGAAGTTTTGAGTGTAGTCGTACTCGATCGTTGGAATAACAGATTGCATAAACTTCAAGAAGATGATGAGGTACATGTGCACTCCCAGCTCTCCTCCGCCCTCAGTTACAGTTTCGATGATGCTCTTCATCACTTCAGCATGTCTGCAAAATGTGTGATAAATTGAATGTTCTTATAAGTTGGATTAGGAAACTGACTTGCAGGGATGGACTGAAGGCATCTTGGCTATACTCATATGCGGATGAGGTTCCATGGTTACCGTTTTCATAGCGTAATCTTTGCTGATGTCCTGGAATGTCTCATCCTGATTCAGCGGCTTTCGTTTCTATGGCAACAAAACAAAAGATGATTCGGTGAAAGACAACTTGATTTAATGAGAACCTCGTCGTATCCAGTTAGCCACATCCTCGGCGTTTGATAGTATTTGTCGTACGTTATATGCAAGTCGTAGGTGCGAGTGTGCACGATTCCGCCTTCCTCGTCCGATTGCTTGGAAATCTCCTCTTCCGGTATATGAATTACAGTTGTTGTCTGGAATTAGGAAATTTCATAAATTTATGTAAAAAAAAAGACTTGCGAAAATCACCTGAGCGTCATCTAGCATACCGCTCTCCTCGAATTCCTCCATATCAGCAGCCTCCTCATCATCATCATCATTAACATTGCATTCATCATTCAACAAAGCATCCTCCATACTCTCCACCTTCCCATTATCCAATGTCATCTCAGATACTTTATCCTCCAATCCTGTGTTATGTGGATCATAGTGGTGTGTGTCAACCCATCCATTATCAGCATCATCAGACTCAATGATTCTCTGGAACTCCTCAGAGTACTCCATCTGCTCACATCTCCTTGGGCAAGGTACATTTCGGGTTATCAGAAACTGCTTCCCCTTTGGCAAGTATGGCTTAGCTTTGGCCTCATCCCCACTAGCCCATTGCCATGTTGGACAGTGATGCACCAGATGGTCACCAGCAACCACAAACTCCTCAGGGGTCAGAACTCCAGTCTCACGGAATTTCGACTCCTGAAACATTTACATTCATAAATTGATTGATTGATCAATGTACATTGTTTATGAACCTTAAGGATTGGCGTCAAGTATTCGGCAACGCCGAGAGCGGTCCCCTTAACACTGTTAATTACGTTCTGCATTTTAATAAACGATCAAATTCCAACTGCTTATTCGAAAAAACATTAAAATAAAAAACAGTTCATATACAGATCAAAGAATAAGCCGCAAGAAAAGTCAAACTGATAGAAAACAAATGTCAAATAACAGCTGTCATCAATTCCGAATTTTTGAAGAAACCGATTAAAATATTAACAAATATTTTATATATAATGCAATATAAACTACGGAAATTATTTGATTGATGATTTATTATTAAAACATTGTGAAATTGCTTTAATTTACTACATAAAAAAATATGTTGGTAGCACTGTAAGAGTGTTGACAGTTGCTTATATTCAATTTGACGTTTAAAAACACGTGCATTGTTTACAAGTATTGAGAATTCTTCAGTAGTCGTGTTGTTAGTGTTAACATTAGTAAATGTTATAATGGGTAAAGCTAAGAAGTTAAAGCCCTCCCAGATGGGAGCAAAGAAGTCTCTGGAAGAGGATATTGCTGCTGGACAATCGTTGAAAAGCAAGAACAGGAATAAAGTACGCTCAAGAGATGGAGAAGCTGATGAGGTTAGGTTTGCAATTTTTTAATTTTTGTACTCTATATTCATTGTTACTGTTGTTTTTAGTATGTCGACGCTGGTCTGTCAAAGAAAATCCTTTCTGCTGCCAGAGAGCAGCAAAGGGAAATTGAGAACGAATTTGGGCCTACTCCTGCAGAAGCTTTCTCACAGAAGAAAAAGGCGAAACTGGATGTTTCTGATGATGACAGCTCTGATTCTGAGGAGGAGACTATGGATCCTCCAGACACGTACTACGACGACCTAGAGATCAATGAGGATGACGAGAAAGCGATGGAGATGTTCATGAGTGCAAACCCAGCACCAAGGAGGACTCTGGCTGATATGATTATGGAGAAAATCACTGAGAAACACACTGAATTGGATACACATTTTACTGACGCGGGTTCATTGCAATTGCAAGACTTGGACCCGAGGGTTTTGCAGTTGTACGAAGGTGTTAAGGAAGTGTTGCAGAAGTACAGGAGCGGCAAGTTCCCGAAAGCGTTTAAACTTGTGCCAAAGCTGAGGAATTGGGAACAAATCGTTTATATCACTGATCCCCCCACTTGGTCCGCCGCTGCGATGTATCAGTCCACGAGGATATTTGCTTCGAATTTGAAGGACAATATGGCACAGAGGTTCTACAATTTGGTATTGTTGCCTCGCATAAGAGACGATTTGGCTGAGTACAAGAGACTCAATTTCCACTTGTATCAAGCGGTAAAAAAATCGCTGTATAAACCTGGAGCTTTCATGAAGGGCTTTTTGTTGCCACTCCTCGAGAGCGGAAACTGCACGCTCCGCGAAGCTATAATCATCGCTTCTATCATTGCAAAGAACTCCATACCGATCTTGCATTCGTCTGCAGCTATTTTGAAGATCGCCGAGATGGATTACACCGGAGCAAATTCGATCTTCCTTAGGGTATTTTTCGATAAAAAGTACGCTCTACCATTCAGGGTTGTGGATGCGGTGGTTTTCCATTTCTTGAAATTCGAAAGGGATACCAGAGAGCTGCCTGTGCTATGGCATCAAGCCTTCCTCACTTTTGTGCAAAGATACAAAGCTGACATCTCCAGCGAACAGAGAGATGCTTTGTTGAATCTCTTGAAGAAACAGAGTCATCCGACGATTTCGAGCGAGATCAGACGCGAGTTGCAGCACGCCAAATGCAGGGACGCAGAGACGGAGCAGCCGAAAATGGATTTCGATTGAACTTAACATAGATTATTTATAAGTTTGTATATAAATTACAAAAGAAATTAAAGATTTTTATCACAACTACGTTCATTCTATCCGTCCACATTCATTTAATCATAAATAATGCATATTGGGTTGCCTGCGACGTGTATTATTAATAAATGGAATACAATTAATTAAATATTATATTATTATAATAGTTTATTTAAATTAATTAACAAATTAAATAAAATTACGTAACGATGAGATCGAAATTGGTCTAATACGGATCTGTCATTAATTTCTGTCAGCTGTCAAGTTTAAAGAGTCCAGGTTGGTTGCAGCAAAGTTATTCAGCTCAGGAACATTTTATACCTAAGGTTGAGTTAATTTTATATATTTTCTTCTGTTGCTTTGAAGTGCGGTGCTTGAGCCACTGGTAAATAAGTTCTTCTGTAATTGTAGTCGTCGAAATTACACATTTCTGCATACATTTTTTGTAGGGTTTAATATTTTAAAAATGTCTGCAAATGGCATCAGTCCCAACTACAGTGAACTGGAGGATGCCTTCATTAGTGATGCCAATTTTAAGGTGGACATCAGCCAGAAGATGCAGGTGCCGAATAAGATTAGCTTCAGCACCGAGAGTCTGAATGGGGGTCCACAATGGAATGAGAACATCAACATGCAGGTGCCCGAGAGGATCCTGGTTGTGGGACAACACCAGCACATGGGCACCAGAGCTCCGCCTCGCGAAATCGCCTTTGACAATTCCCTCTTACCCTCAGATCCCTACCCGTGTGATTTAAGAGTGGCCACCCCACCTAGGATGCTCACATTGGACAGATATCCATTTCCCGATGCCAATTTCGAGGAGCCAGAGCCTGAACCAAAGCCGAGAGCGCATCCAGCTAAGCAGATAGCAAGATTTGACTTGAATGATTCTAGTATATTGCACAGGGAGAGCAGTCCACCAATCGGTGCCGGTGGAGACACTTTGAGCACCAGCGATGAGGTGCTGCATTTACGTAGACAGATGGCTAAGCTGAATAGGCGCGTCATGGCTTTAGAGTTGGAGCACCTGGGACGTCTGCAGAAGGAGAAGATAGTATATGGCTTGGGAATTGCTTACTTCCTGCTGAAAGCTATCATCTGGCTGAACAAGACATGAATTCAGCAACCTCCGTCATATGTAGTCTCATTCTTTTCCCTCATCTAATTTAGCAGCCACTGGGATTTACCAACATTTATTACATGCGCCCAAGACTATTACTATTATTTTTATTTCCAATTTTTTCTGTTCATTCATGACACAAAGTTAAAACCAAGCAAAACGTAAAAATATTTTACTTTTATTTTTTTCTTATATTATACAACAAAATGAATTGTTTAAATAGTGTTTAAATTATTTAATAAATGATATTTTCGACGTGAGGCTCGATCTATATGTAAAGAAGGGAACATGATTTTCAATACAAAATAATCTGCAAGTTGATGTTTCTAACCTAAAAACATGGATTTGCTGAGGGAACAGTTGCCGGCGAAAATCGCACTTAAATTAAGTATGTAGAAGTTTATAAATTATTTACTTTCAAGGAAATATAATGAATATTCTTTCCTTTTTAAAGTTGAAGTCAAGTCCATTAAAGACATTTTAATAGAGGAAGCTATTTCGTTGCACAAGAAGTTTAAGATTAGTGTACAAGAAGCTGAGCTTTTACAGAAAACAGCGGCCGAAGTTGTAATTGGTGACAGGATCAAAGATGGTTTGTGTCATTTACTGAAATTTCGTGTATTCTATGGGACTATTAGCTTCAGATATTGATGAATGGTCGAGACTAAGAACGGGCTGTTCTCAGATTGATGATCTGATTCGAGGGGGATTCCCTTTCGGAAGAATAAACGAGGTCTACGGCGAAGCCGGCGTCGGTAAGACGCAGTTCTGCCTCCAATTGGCTGTCGCCGTGCAAATGCCGCCAATCAGAGGCGCCGCTTTCTACGTGTGCACTGAGAAAACGTTCCCAGCTAATCGCCTTTTAGAACTGTCGCACAGCGTCCCACCCACATTCGGTCACAAAAGCGATGAGAACCTCTTGGACAAGGTGTTCGTCGATCATTCGATAGACTTCGTTAGTAAACGAAACTTCTCGCAATTAAACAAACTAATCAATACGATATTTGCAGGCCGCCCTTCGAAGATTGTTGTTCGTGAAATTGCCGAAGCTGCTCGAGAACGTGCGAGTTCGTCTCGTCGTGATCGATTCGATCGCCGCGATCTTCCGCAGTGAAGAAATCACGTTCCTGGAAAGATCCAAACAGTTCGACGACATTTGCAGACAGTTGAACCGTTTGGCCCGGATTCACAGTTTAGTCATCGTCTGCGTCAATCAGGTGATTAAACAACAAGCACATATCAATCGATTACGTATTGTTGTAACCTAGGTAACGGATGATACCGAGACCGATACGTTGGGGCCGAGTCTGGGCAACGCGTGGGCCAATCAGATCGTGTGCCGCTTCCGAATCGAACGCAACTGGACCAATGGGATGCGTCGATTCCACACGGTCAACGCCCCCGACCTAAAACCGGACGCCTGCCAATTCACGATAACAAAATCCGGTCTACAATAACAAAGACCACAGTAATTCAACCAATCAGAATGAACAAATCCACCTACATAATTATACAACAAAAAAATGGGAAGCGGGATGTACGTGAATCGTAGTGAAAATAAAACAAAACGAAGAGAAGTAGCGCAGAGCAGTTTTAAAATTGACATTTTCAACATAAAAAAAACACTTTGTTTCGAAAAAAAATATATAGAAATAAAGTAGAAATAAAAAATAAAATTAAAACGATATCACAAATAGTAATAATAATTAAAAGAAATAATAATAATATAATTATAATAATCAATAAAGACCACAAAACTGTTTTGTTTTTATTAAGCTAGAGGTATTTACATTCAATAATTAAGTTAGAGACAAACTGCACTAACTACAAAGATTAATAGATGTTTTATTTTAATTTCATTTCAAAATTTATATTTTCTGTCTTATACTTCAAAATTATTATTTTTTTTTGCATATCGTCGCTTCGAAACGACGATTCACACACTTCACCGTGTTTCATTACATTCATAAATTTTCCTGTCGTTTGGTTTCGCTTAGTTTCCGTCGTCTTCTCGCAACGAAAGTCAATTTTTCATATATATATATATATAAAAAACAGAACAAGGAAACAAAAAAATACAAGAACAAAATTCGCACGTAATAATAATATAAAATAAAAAAATCGGATATATGCAGTATATAAAATATGAAATTAATTTCTCAGTTTCTCGTTTCAATTAATATATGTATTATCTATATGAATATAGATACTATATATATATAAATATTTATATATTACTTGTATAAGGTATATATATAAAAACATTTAACATTACTAAAAGGAAAAAAAAAGTTTTTAGTTTTTAATATATATTTATACATATATTTGTATATAAACGGTATTTACAAGAAAAGAAAAAACGTTTCTAGGATCGTTTCTTTTTTTCAATCAAATTTTTCACTCTGGGTGCGGATCGACTGAGAAATCAATTATTCATTTAAGAGTAAGTCAAATTAAGTCAGTATATTAATATATATATATATATGTAGAGAGAGAGAGAGAAAGATAGATATAAATAAGTGTATGCGACAGTGTTTTAACTTGATTCATTTCTCCTTCCTCGATGGACATTGAATTAAAGTTCTTCCTCATCTTGTGTTGTTTAGATCAATAAATAAGTAGTGTTTGTCGAACAGGAAATCCCTAAATAATATTATATAATATATATATATAAGAAAAATAATGAAAACACAACAAACGAAAAAGGAAAAGAAAAACATACACACATCGTTGCACAACGCATCAGGGAATTGTGGTGGTTCATCTTTTTTTTCTTATCTCCTCTTTTTTTTCTTTCTATATTCCGCGCTCAAATAACGTAACTCCATTGCCTATTACTGGTTTATTCTTTGATTTACATAAGAAAAAAGACAAATGTACCGTACTTTTTTTCGTTTCTTTCACAAAATCAAAAACAATTCATACGAAAGTAGCAAATTTCAAATACATACACCATTTCATTGCTTAGTTACAAAAAAAACAAAACAAAAAAAAACAACAACAACGACTATACTTATTTGTTTCTTTGAAAGGGGAGAGGGTTGGCTGGGGGGTTTCTTGATGATGATTTATGGTTCGCGACAATCCTCTTGTCAATGTCAAATGCGGGTCGTTTCCGTTCCATTCCAACATTTTAATGTTTTTTCTTTGTCTTAATAATCGTGGATTCCAACAAAAAATATGCGTGCCTTGCAATGTCGTCAATCAATGAAATCGGTCGGGGAAAGAGGGTTTCGATTATTTGTTTCGTTTCCTTTTGGAATCAAATTAATGTTTTTATAATCCCCCCAAAAAACTTGATTTATAACCGAATATGTTATACAACGTTCGCAGAGGAACGCCCACAAAAAGGGGGAGTGGTTTAATATTTTGACCAATCAACGTCAGACTGTTAATTATGATTACCGATTCGATTGTAAAATAATCCTGAATCTTCTCGCCCCGAGAATAAATCTAATTTAAAATATAAATCTTCTGTCAATGTCTTGTTTTTGATTTTGCTTAAATAAAGTATAATATATAATTTTTCTTTGAATTCTTCCCCCGTAAAAGAAATATTAGTTACAAACATAAATTATAAAAGTGTACGCGTGTTTCAATTAAAGTATGCGTGAGAGAGTGTAGTAAATGAGTGTGTCAAGTCATTTTTTTTGGTTTTCATTCCTATAAAAATGGGACTAAGTATTTTTTTATATATTTTTATATATAATATACGTATATATGCATAGCATAGTAAAATTAATGAACGCCTTAAAGAGGGGAAAAATAATATGATAAAAGAATGTTCGAAAGGCGCACGAGACAAAACGAGAATTAGAGAGAGATAAAGATAGAGAGTGAGACAAAAAGAGAAACGGAAGAAAAAAATGCAAACCCCGGTTCATTATAAAAAGTCACAAAAATGCGTCGTTACATAATTATATACAATTGTATCACAAAGTCCTCCCGATCTTCCACAGCAGACAGACAGAAGAGTAGACAACGGAAAAATAATAATATATATGGATATATATATATGTATAATTAATAGTAGTAATGTAAAGTACGACCCACCTGTTTTTTTTGCTTCGGAGGAGGAGGTGCAACTACAGACCCTTCCACGTCTCTTCCAAATCGAAGAAAATACAAACGGCGCGTTAACAGATAACGGAGGAATAATTACAACGAAACGAAATAATCAACAGAACGGGTCTCCCTGTTTTAGGGCTTATTCTCGCAGCTCTGCGTGACGTCCGGCAGACCGCTTTTAGAGGACGTGCCGTTGTTACTAGATGTTGTGGGTTGCTGCTGAGGTGGCGCTGGTTGTTGTTGCGGTTGCTGTAGTTGTTGCTGCGACTGCTGAACTTGTTGCTGCTGCTGTTGTTGTTCTTCAACTTGTACGTTGTTTTCCGTGACCTCCTCCTGGGACTCGAGCTCTTCACTGATGTAGCCCTCCTCTCGTTCGCTCTCAGGCATCAGCTCCACGGCGCGTTCAAGGGTTTTCCGGGCGCTATTCGACCGCTCCAGGTAGTACCCGTTCGAGTTCTCGTTGCTCTGCGCGGGAGGCGACCACGTGGTGTAGGTGTATTGAGAGTTCGGCGCACTCTTTTTGCTTAGCTCATCCTGCAACCACGCGACGGCCTCCGCCCACTGCTTCCTTACGTCAGCCTGCGAGTGCAGGATCTGCAGGGCGGGCCGGCACTTGGTGAAGAGAGCCACCATGCACTTGACGCACTGGTAGGCGCGCTTTTGGTAGAGGTTCTTCGACCTGGCAATGGTCTCCAGCAAACCTTCCCGCTCGTCGGGAACACCCTTGATTGCGTTGTGGATACGGTGCGTCTGCCAAGAATCCTCAAGTAAAAGAACGGAGAGAAGCAGCTCGATGTGGTGGCGCAGCTCTTGGCAATAAGCGAATGCGATCTGCCACAGCAGCTCGAGCAGCACGGTACGCGAGAAATGCGGATTTTCCCAGGAGCAATACTGCAGCAGCTTTATCGACTCCTCCGTCAGATTCGAATCCTCGATCACCTTTTTAATGTAGCTGCAAAAACGAAACGAATTAGCAAAGCACTAGATACTTCAGTAATAATTAAAGAGATTGAAGGATTGTTACCTGGTGCGAGAGAAGAGAACCTCAGAGGCCTGCGGCGAAAGCGGCATGATGTATTCGGTGCAAGAGGGATCACCGTACGGGTTAGGCAGAATCGGTGCACCGATGCTGGACTGACACTTGGAGGTGATGTCGCAGCACCTCACTAAACAAGAGACAACCTGGTTCAGCTTTCCCAGTTCGGTGTATTGGAACTTGATTGCCGGTCCAGGACCCTCGTCCAATGCTACCAGCATGAACGTCGCTGGTACGTTCATTTTCAACAGTTGGGCCTTCTCTTGAAGACCTAAATATGAAACAATACATAATTTTATAAATATATGATGCAATAGATTGCATTTCATCTTCGCTTTACCTTGACTAGCATACATGTGAAAGACGTTACAATAATGAGGTAAATGCCGTCCGTGCTCGCTGACCTCGCGCTGTAGGAGACCCAGAAGAGCCCAGAGGATGTGGTCGCTGAGGGTGGCGTTGGGGTCGGGATTGTGTAACGTGGTCGGCGACTGACAAGGACCGTCGTTCATCGAGAAATGTGCAAGCAGCACGACGATCTTTATGAAGGCGGATCGCACCTCGTTGCTGGGACAGCTGAGTAGGTACTCGCAGAATCGATGAGGGTAATTGAAGAGCATCTGCTGGGCGAACCACGTCCGTATCGAAGTGGCGGCGCGCAAATGTAGGCACAAAACGTCACACCTGAAAGAAACGAACATCAATTTCCATTCAATTGATATATTTTGAAATATTTACCATTCCATGGCTGGACCCCTCAGATTCTTCTTGGTATGCCATCCGGTGTGAAATAGGAACTTGCTTGCTAGTTGGGTGCTCAGCATGCAGAGCCGTTCCGTATCGGTGGGAAGCGGCTGCACGAGGCGTGTACCAGTCGGAGCGTTTCCGTGCACCAGCTTCCTAATGAACGCGAAATACTCGGCCGAAAATTGGCTGCGATGGTGCAGGAACTTGATGTTCTGCCGCCTGATACTGTTCTCTATGGCTACGGGCATCTTCAGAAGCGGCGCACTCTCCTTCTTTTTACTATCATCTAAATTAATAACATAATATTATATCAGAGTACAATAATTTCATTCATTATCCGAAATTGCGTTATACTCACTCAAAGACAACGTAGCTAATTTGTTGATGAATTCGTTCTCTTCGACGTCGAGACGAGTATAGAACAGCATGTACGCATTCCACCATCTCTTCTGGCGTCTGTACGTAGTTCTTTTCAGCATCGGGTCGTAAACTTCACCCATATAGTCACCACCGAAACACTGGACTTTCATCTCTTCGTCCTCGCCCATGCGACATTCGGACACTTCACCATCGTCGAACTTGTACCAACTGCCCTCCCCGGTGATGGCATCTTTGTGCCTGATATATGAGTAATAATGTCCACCCGAAGCCTGGCCCGAATGCACAACGATCCCCGACAATCTGTATCTGGTGCATACGTCGACGGAGCTGGGGTCGATGTCGCAGTCTATGATCTCTCCTTCGAGTCGCGCCAGTCCCGAAACAGTATAAGGTTCCATGTCCAGATCACGCGGGAACTCGAAGTAGTCGTTAAACTTGATGGCGCAAACACGTTCGAAATCGTACTCGAATCGTTTCAGCTGGATTCCCAGCACGGGCGGCAGCTTCTTGACGCACAGTCTCTTCACAGTCACCACCTTCTTGGAGCATTTCTCGCAGTGATAAGCATCAGCACCTTCAAGCAGTTCTCCTTTCACGTACTGTTCAAGCGAGTCTGGTAGACTGCTGTGATTCCTGATGTCTACACTGATCACGCTGAATGGTTCCTCTTTCGAATAACGATGCGGACATCCTTTGCAGATCTTCTGGTCAGAGAAGGAACCACCCAGAATCTTACTCATGATCTGTTCATGACCGAGCGTCTTCAGTGCCTCGTCCAGACTCTCCACGAGAGCCATGAAGAATTCCACGGCATCTTGCTGTTCGCGTAAATTCACTGGTTCGCCTGCAAACACAGAAAAAATACAATAAAAAACATTTAAAATACAATAACAGATATTGAATGCATACCTTGCAGTTTGAAATGTCTCCACAGTCCTCTGGGTACGTAGAACTGAAGTCGGGAACAGGCCAGATGCCCAAAAATGGCCTGAACCTGCTTTAGAATACCAACGTTGTAGTCCTTCCGATTGTCGTCACGATCATCACAGCAGTCCATGCTCTCCATCTCGTTCCTGTCCTCTCCACTGAAATCTTCGTTCGGATTGGTGGCTGCTCCTTCGCAGGCGAGAATTCCTTCCCGAATGCTGCACACCATGTACAACTGCTGAAGCACAGAGTTCATGTAACACGTTGCGCCGGCATTCTTCAGTCCGACGAATCCCTGCTGTGGTCTCGGACCTACAGAAGGTAGATAATCCCAATCGACGATCGCCGTCTCCTGGTCCGAGTAGAACATGTCGTTCAACATGATGACCAGTTGCTTGCAGTTCGGTACGCAGCATATGCACAGCGAGATGATCAGGTCGAACGCGGCAGCTTGCGTTTGGGGCGTGTCACAGATGGGCGTGGCCGGATCCTCCCCCATTTGTCCGGTCCTCTGCAACTGCAACATCAGTTTGCTCGCGGGAAACAGGAATTCTTCGATCAGCTCCTTGATGAAGCTGCCTCGATCGGTCGAACCGAGTTCGCACTTCTGCTCGGGTGACATGAAACTCAGCAACTCTCTGGTTAGGCCAAGATGGCCTTCGAGTAGCACATCGTGCTGACCTCGGGCCTTCCTCAACCATGCCACTTCGGATGCAAGCAGTCCTTCGGCTTCCGGCAGCTGATTGGTAGTGTTGTAAGTGAAACTCACGAATCTGCAGAGCACTTGGAAGAATTCGTGTGAAGTCTTGGCATTCTCCAAAACCAGTGTGTCGAGAAGCGAAAACAGTAAAGGTGTGAGAAGTTGGAGTGCCGTCCTTGCCGCGGCGCCGTTCGTGCAAATAATGATGAACTGTTCAGCCGCAGAGATGCGTACAGCTCGGCACGGATTTAGCAGAAGGAGGTCGGTGAGGAACAGTTTGAAATGGTGGTGCTCTTCTGTGCACAACTCCTTCAAACTGCTCGGATTCAGGATCAAACTCATGCTCAACAACTCGAATGCCTCTCGGCACAGTAGCACGTCGTCGGCGTGCAACTCCAGCTGAGCATTCCTCTTCGTCGGATCGCAGAGGGAATGCAGCATCTCCGGGGTTGCGTTCAGAGAGTGCAGATTTGCACTGCTCGCAGCCCAAACTAATCTTATCAGTGCTTGAACTGTGTTGGCATCGGGTAGTTCCCAGTTCAAAGCCTGACTGAAGAGGGCTTGTGGTGCTGGCCCAGAATTAGATGACTCTGCTAGTACCAACTCCGCCAGATTAGCGGATACCTTAAGACTGACCTGTCTTATGAATTGATCCGAGTGACCGGGAACGGCGCGCAGCGATAGTCTCAAGAATTTGCTCGGGTTTTCGGTGGAACTCTCGTTTTCAGGAGTGTGATCTTCGCTCAGCTTGACGAGTACATGAGCCACACTGGTTAAAATCAACTTGCAAATCTTCAGGACCACCAGATATGCCGATCGTTTGGTCACCATATCAGCTGATGACATGAAATTGTTGCGAGTCAGCATCTCGAGGAACAAGTGCGCTTCTCCGGAAACCATAAAGTTGTATTGGATCTCGAACGATTTCTCGGAGAGCGGGTCCAAGGCTGGCATCAACAATACGTACAGCACTTCCAAGTTGTACAAGACTTCTGCCGGTGACGAACAGAAGAACATATTCTCTACAGTTATTTCTGGATCATTGGATGGGGCCGGAGTGAAAAGCATCAAAAGCTTTTGAATGGTGCTCGAATCGCAGGGCATCAACTGCAACAGTGCCCGTCCGTTGTCTCTGAGCGGAGGATAGTTCAATGTGCTTCCAAGCGCAGACAGTTGGCAAAAGAATTGGGCGTAAACTGGTTGCATTGACATCAAAAGGCCGGGCAGAAGGTTCTCTGCTTCCATGTTGGGTCCATCGTATGGATGCAGCGGTGAAGAAGTGGAGCTGTCAGAACTGCTGTCTTGAGACGACGCCATGTTCGAGTTGACCTGCGTGACTTTAGCCAAGATCAACACTTTATCTCTGAGGGCGATCTGAGAAAGCAACTTCCTGTCGTCAGCTGCATCCAGCGGTTCAGAATTCACGTACAGCTCTAACTTGCAGTGGACGCCAGGTTTGATTCTACGCAAGATGTAACGCCGCAAAGACGCTAATGTATCATTGCTATGCGTGAACACCTCCATGTCTTCCACTTGTCTGTTGGGGCTTGAAAACCTTACGATCAAGCCCATGTGTTTGCCTCTGCAGGCTCTGTGCAATGGAAGTATCTTCCGCTCCCCGACAAACCCATTGTCGCACTCGCTCATGTACTCGTGTAATACATGCATCACCCTGCACATCTTCAGTGCTTCCGCTTTTATTCTGGTCTCGATCTGCTGTCCGATCTCCGTCGTCTCAGATGACTGCAGAACCATCACCGTATCGTAGTGAGCCCTCAACCTGTCATAACACTCGGTTATGTAATTTTCGTGAAAGTCCATCTGAGATCCGATGAGTCTCGGTCCCAGATTGGTGCTGACCTCTCGCAGCAGATCCACGGCCCTTGCCGCTATATCGTCGGTGCACAATGTGACGACCTTCCACAAGTAATCCAGACCAATTAGATCCGGGTCTTCGGTTAGAAGGGAACGACGTTTGATCTTCAGTTTACCCGCCTTTGTGTTGACTGCCTTGAAAAATCTGTCGAAACACTTGATGCCGCTTTCAGTGAGCAGGGTGGGCTCCAGCTGCAGAATATTGTTTTCGAAGAAGTCCTTGTTGATGCCAGGATCTAGGTCAGGTTCTTCGCCCATTAATTTCGAGAACCACTTGTAGCAGGACTCGCGATCCGAGGCGAAGACAGCGTTTTCTGCAAGACACTGCCAGATTTGCTTGGCCTGCTCAGCGCACAACCACAGTTGTCCATCCTTTAGCAGGAACCGCAAAAAGTTCAATCTTTCCTGCACTTGCATCACATGGCTGTACCTACCGTCGGGCAGATAAGTTTCGCTCGTCAGCTCCGGTGTTTCTTTGATCAAATTCCTCAGGTGATCCATGTAACTCGTCAAACTGTTGGTGACCAGAATGACGAGCGAGTGTTGGTTCTGCAGACGCTCGATCACCTCTTGTCTGTAGAACATATGGTGGCCTCTTTGCGGCAGAACCCCGTTGTTGGTCGATGGTTCGTACAAGCAGCAGATCTCTCTGATCTGTTTGAGTGCGGGCAATGCCCACATCTCTCCGCCCTTTAACTCGTCCACGCATTTATCTAACCATACAGTCTTCTGGGCATCCCTCTCTTGGGAGCAAGAGTAATCTAAAATTTTAACGTGCGCCGTCAACGCTTGATCCATGATCTCAGTCGGCGCGTCTTCGGCATGTGCCAAATTCCAAAACAATGTCAACACCTTGTGTGCCATTACACCGTCCTTATCATCCTCAGCCAGTCTTCGAATCAGCTCTAATAGCCTTTCCCTCTGACGGCGCGATGCCGACGTCCACGAAGCTTGAAAACACTCGAAAAGGTGGTCCAGTTGCTCTGGACTGAAATCCCAGGCTAGTTTCGCCAGAAGATCGTGCACGTTCTTGACGATGGCTTCGTGCTTCCCCACCTGCGCTGCCCACACAGCATCCAAATCGCTCAAACTTAAAGCGTGCTCTTTGATGACGAACCGCAGGATCTTCTCCAGCTTCTCCACGTATTGCGGCTGATGTAACGAATCCCTCAGCACGATTTCCAACACTCGATTCTCGTTTATCCACTTGGCCATCTTCTCGGGGTTCAAAAACTCCTCCTCCTCAACTCCCTGGTGTCTGTTCGGGTAATAGGAGACGCTGGAGATAACCTTATTGATCTCGTTCAAAGCGTTCATCTTCCCGTTGAAGCTGGATATCTGCAGCTGTCTGAGGATCATCTTCAACCGGAAACCTTCCAACGTTTTTATCAGTTCGTCCTGATTGGAGACGCGTGAAGCCAGGTTCTTGGAGCTCTTGATGATCGCTGAGACGATATCGCTCTTCGTCTCGTTCTTAGCCTCGCGCTTCAGCTCATCGTCGCTGAGCTTGTCCAGAATCTCCGGCACCATTTCCAGCACGGGAAGCAGAAATTTGTTGATGGTGTGCGGAGTGAGACACTCGTAGGACAATCCGAACGGTCTCAGCAACGCGTATACGATTGCCACGCTCAAGTTCTTGCCGCTCTGGAATCGTTCCAGGAGTAGCTGGAAACCGCCCAGCTCACCAAACTTGTTGATTAAATCTACGAGCCATCCGCGTGGATTCCGGAGGTCCGTCGATGGTCTGGCGAAGAGCTCCTCCTCGGAAAGGTTCGAGGTAGTTCCTACGGTTTCGCTCTGTCTGGACGCGTTGTGAGTATGAAACTTGTTGTTGGGATTGAGGACCATCGCTAGGAGATCGAGCAGCGGGAACCAGTCGTGCGGGAGCTTTATAACGCACAGTTCTATAAGCTTGATGCAGTTGTGGTTGATGCACGCCTGGATGTTGGGTTTCCAGCTGGAAACGGCGTCATCCGTAAGGATCTTTGTGAAGGAGACGGTCAGACCTTCGCGGAAGAAACGCTGACAAGCCTCGGACCTGGTGTCTACGCCTTGTCTGCAGAGGTCTATCGCCGCGTTGAGCAGACTCTCGAGCTCCTGGTCTGGCAGAACGGGAACGACCCATCGTAGATTGGAGATCTTTTCATCTAGAGTCGCCAACTTCTCCACCGGAAACTGCGGCTCGGCCGGATTCTCCGTTGCATTGTTCTGCTGCTGTTGTTGTTGCTGTACATTGTTGTTGTCGCATGGCACGTCAGCTGGACCTGGTACCACCGGATTTACACTCTGCAACGAATTACGAAGATTAGCAAACCTACATCACATCATAATATTCTTAGTATAATTACATGATTATCTGATGAATCCCCTGGTATGCCTTGTCCTCTCGTAGCTATAGTCATTTTGATTGTTTTCCCTTGCTATATCTCTTTCTTTCTTTCAATCAACTTCGTACATATTACTTGGGATATCTAAAAACCAATGAAAATGTTTCGTGTTAATCTTCTATAAAACGGACCAATTTAAATTCAATAAACCTTTAGTTTTTACGAAATATGTATTTGTTTTAAAAATAATCGAAACTGTAATCGAACTTTACACAAAAATAATATATCTAATTTATTATACAAGATCATATTTGGGACGAAGACATTGAGAATAATTCTACATATTAATTCGCATCAACTAAATCATTTCTATTTCTAAACAATAATTCTCAAATTCACTATAAATACTAACAACTCAGAGACTAACAATAAAATAATAGATTTGCTGATGATTTCCTATAATTATAACATATTGAATAATAATTAAATTAGAAATTGGCAAACGCAACAATTCGATGAAAAATCGTAACGGAATTAATGCATTAATTAGATAGGTCGAGATTGCACAATGCGTAAAGTGAGGAATGTATCATTCGCAAGGCTAAAAATAAAACAAACTTGTGGAGAAAAACAAATGAACGGTAAGTAACGTCACTAAAAATAAAACAAGGATTGCTCTTATGCATTTATTTCTCTCTTTTAGTGGCAAAAAAAAGTAAAGGGATGACGATTATTATGAAAAGAGTTTTTCATTTAGAGCCTAGGAATTGATGAAATTCGTGAAAGCACTTTAGAAATGCAGATAAAACGTTGATGAATCATCAGGTTATCAAACAAGACTACATATGAAATAATAACATGAGAAATTCAGTCAGTGCAAATTCACCAAATTGAACGAAAACGATTGTACTAAATATTAGAATTGAACACTTTGTCCAGGTATATTTAATTTATTTTTATTTATGCTGAGATTTTAGTTTTCAGTTGAAAATGATTCCATTAAATAAATAATTATAACCATAAAGAATGCTTGAATTACTTTTGAAACAATAATAAATATGTATGTAGTAAATTATGATGAAAACGTTAATTAATTGCAGCTTTAATAAATTTACTCCAGCATAGAAATAACTAATTCCACCTTAGATAATCAAAGATATATAAAATGAAACTAATAATATTTTCATCAATATATTAAGGTATATCAGTTGATAATTCCCAAAGGGATTACAACATCTAAGTACTTATCATGTAGTTAGTGTTGTATCAACAATTAATCTGCAAGATCAGTCTGCTCAATCACAGTGAGCTGTGAAACAAAAGTAAACCACAGTGGGCGTTCTATTTTTAATAAGTATTTGTAGAAATGGTAAATTCCTATACAATACAAATATGTATTGAATATGTATCATGAAGGTTGGCTGGAATGAATTGCTGAAATTGCTAAGACTCTGTCATGACATAATCTTAGTAAATGCTTTACAAAAGTAAAAATTATCAAGATTAATTTGCACAGAATCGAACTGACAATAAATAAACATAAGAATTGTTTGATTGTTGATGATCATCTTATAATTTGATAAATCTCATTAAGTAAACAATGTAAAATCAGCTGATTGTCAATGGGGTGCTACATTATAAAAAAAAAGTATAATGGATAATTTAGCTGATTATCAATGTGGTGTTAAAGCCTAGATACAGTAGTTAAGAAACAATTGAAGTTAACAACTACCTTGGTTAATACACTATGTTTCTTTTAAATTTTTGTGTTGAAGTAGTTTGGAGAAATCCTATAGGAATTATCAGCTAGTTTATACTGTTTATACTACAGTTTGATCTATTGTGGTTGGGGGTCGGTTAATATTGGATAATCAGCTGATTGTTAATTATGGTGTTCAAGTTTCTATTTAGTACTTACAAAATAATTGAGGAATACTAGAAACAGTAGGGGCTGTGTTTTGAGGCTTCTCCAGAACGACTCAAAGAATTACTAGAGGAATTTTCAGCTGATTGTCAATTGTGGTGTCGAGGCTTAGTTGAGTAACAATCGGGGAATATTCAAAATTATAGGAGGCTGTTTTGAGATTTAACCAGGAGTCAGGAGAAAAGCCATAGGAATTATCAGCTGTTCACTGCTCATACTACAATTTTTCCTATTGCATTAAGAGGTAGATTCCTATTGTATAATCAGCTGATTGTCAATTGTGGGGGCATAGATACAGTACTTAGGAATCAATTGAAGCAAGCTACTAAAAAATAAAGGTTGCTAAGTGTTTTCTGCGGATGGATGTGGATGAAAAGCATTGTTCATATCTGTATGAGAAGATTAATGAGCAATTGGTGTCGGACGGTCGGTTCGGCTAGAACTTACCCCCCCAGGAAGCAGGAAAACCGGAATCGCTGTCGGCGGCGTCGCAGTATCCCCGGATGCGAAGAGGCGCTCCACCGACGACAGAGAGGACTTTCGCACGCACGGATTTGGGGGGATTTTCGTGAATTCGCAGAGCGGGCACTTGGAAAACCTACCCTACTTAAAGAATGACAAGTGTCAAAAGCACAGTACGTCTGCCGTGGGGAAAAACCTAACCAAAGGGAGTGACAGAAACTGACAGATACGAATCCGCAAATCTCTATCCATGTGTATGTGTGTGTGTGTGAGAGGAGAAAAATGCACACAGCCAAAAAATACAGAGTGTGTCAGAGAGAGATGAAGAGAAATAATGGGCGAATTCGGACTCACCTTTTTTTTCCACTTTGCAGGCAAAAAATAATTGCCAAAAAGAGACGAGGACCAACGAAACGAACACTTCCTACTATCCAATTACGTCGCCCCCGAACTTGTATCCCTTTTCTCCAGTCTTATTACCAGTTTTAATCTTATCCTGTACACACTCCGCCTTTTAATGTACAGCCAATCCGAAACAAAAAAATAACACTATGTATACATATACGTATGTATATGTAGATGATATATTTATGTGCTTGCTCACACGACCGATGGTTAGCAATTAAAGCCTTTTCTCTTCCCCCTTCGAGAGAAAAGAAAACAACAAATAAGTAAAAAATAATAATCTATGTACAATTTGGTCTCCTCCGTGTGCTCGCAACAATTCGCAAAACGACGAGACATATACACACTATATATATACACACATACACATATGTATTTACAAATATATATACACGCGCACACAACTATTATCTAGTTGTCTTTTTATCTTGTTTCGCTCTTCTGTTGTTTTCGTTCTTCTCTTACTGTCGGCGTTGTTCCTTCTTCTTAACCACCACTTCTTCTTCCTCCTCTTCTACCGCCGGAGAGTTTTTGACAACCGCACGAACAAATGGGGAAACCGGCAAATACAAAATGGCGACCGAAATTAACGATTGAAACATAAAATTCTAAAAATATCTGGCCGACGAGAATTCGAGCTATGATAGTGCTAAACAGCAACGGCAATCCCGAAGCACACACAAGCACTTACGGCGTGTATAAAGAGGAAATGCTAAATCAACCGAGAAATTAAATGAACAATCGGAAAACTTATTTCGATTTCCCCCTGTTATTTATTAGATATATGCCATATATAATATATATATAATGTGTAGTAAATATGGTTGCTTCAATGTTGATGTACTTGAGGTTGGTTGCAGTTGCTTGCGTTTATTGTTATTATTATATTTTTTGTTTCTTTCTGGTTGGGTTAGGAAGTACGCCGAAGTTATTGCCAACCCTTGCTATTGTGCTCCAAAATTATTACCAACTTTCGGCGCCGCCCCATACACAATTTTTTTTCGTTTATAAAATCGTCGATGAATCTATCACTTACCTAGGTCAACAAGGCCGTCGATCGCAGGTTCCCTAAATTAGAAGCATTCACCGGTGTTTCCACAACTTGCCCACGCGTTTAATTGATTTCATCCATGTTACCTTTGGATAACGATAGCTTTCGTTTATCGTATTAGATAAACTGTTACAATTAATGATTCACATTCAGTAAATTGAACGCATAATAATGTTGATTCAAGTGGGTTTAGAAACACCGGTTCGGATATGTTAGGCAACAAAACAATTTGACAGGTGTCATCTAACCTCGAAATCGGTTTGTTGTTGTCGCTGTGGGATTTTGAAATTACGATGGAAAACAGAATGGAAAGCGAGGCTCTGATCCCACAGGAGATCGTATGCGGCCTCTGCGGAGGGAATCACACGTACATGGAATGCGGCACGATTACAGTGAGCAGCCATATCAAAGATAAGCAGGTGCCTTCAAGAGCTCAATTATCACTGCCGGAGGGGCTGCAGGTGGTGAAGATGGCAGATGGGAGCAGCTCTGTGCAGTCCCTAATCTCCATACAGAGAGGCACCAAATTTGGCCCATTTGAAGCCAAACAAATCTTCACCATTCATCCAGCCGTATCATTCCCGTTAAAGATATTTAATAGCAAAGATGAATATTTCAAAGAGTATTACTTGGACAATTCCACTGAGGCTGACTGCAATTGGATGTACTTTGTGCAGACTGCAAATACGATGGAGGAACAGAACTTGGTGTGCTTCGAGCATTGCTCGGAGATTTACTATGTAGTTATAAAGGATATAAGTGTGAATGATTATTTGAAAGTATGGTACTCAGACTATTATGCTTTGTTGATGAACGCAAAGCCATTGGAGAGTGAAGTGGTTAATATTGCCAGTGATTTTGGTGGGGTTTCTTGTTAAAATTTGAATTGATTTTTAATCTTTGTGACTTGTTTCAGATGTTGACAGTATAGTCATGAAGAATCAGGATATACCGGAGAGGGCGTCGTGGACGTGCAAGTTCTGTGGGAAACGCGAGAAGACTATCACTTCATTCGCGAAGCACATACGAGAGCATTATGTCATGCAGCTGAGGAAGGTGTGCGAGCTGTGTCAGCAATCCTTCCAAACACGTAAGGTTAGCACTATGGCGCAGCCTGGATGAAATGAAGTTATTCCTGTGGTGTTTTGTGTGACGCAGAGTTTGAAGAAACATATGTTCTTCGTTCATTCGAACGTGACCTACGCTACTCACATAGATTTGGATAAGGTCCTGATTAACAATAACCAGAAGACGGCAGAAGATTCGGCTGGAATCGGAGGACCTCTGCTCAACGAGTTCGACTCCCTGGAGAACAGTGGCAACGTCTTACTGGATCATGTACTGCCGCCTTTCGAGATGGTTCCCAGCAATTTGGAAATCGATTCACTCAATCTGGGCGTCGATAATATTCTGGAGGTGCACGAGACCTTCGACTTTCCTCTACCGGACAATTTGGCCCCAGCGGAAAGGTTCTGCTGCGATATATGCCCGAAGAGCTTCAGTAAATTACGGCTCCTTATCGTCCATATGGCTGCTCATACCGGTGATTTCGTCTGTGGACAGTGCAAAACGGTATTACTGCATTCCATTTTATTTATTTCATCAGCTTCTGTCAATATTTATTATTGGGAGAAGGATTGAAGGATAGTAATCAATAATAAGAAAGTTTTTGTTATTTTCTTTGTTTAAATTAATCCACACAATTTAAAATAAATGTTGATCAAAAAGCAAATTTTAAAAGTCTTAATGTCAGCTTTGATAGTTTTAAATGACTTTGTTCATATTTTTTGTAGGTTTTTACGAGAAATGAGAACTTTCTGTCGCATAATTGCAACAACAAGCTGGACATAAAATGCGACCTGTGCGATCAACATTTTACACTGAAAAAGTACTTGACGCGACACATCAGCTTAAAGCATAAGCAGCAGTTCATCTGTCAGGGCGATTGCAAGAAAGTGTTTCCGTCGCAGAAGACTTTGGATGCACACGCCTGTTCCCCGGAGAAGGTGACATTCCCATGCACGATGTGCACCAAGGAGTTTTACTGCAGCAAGAACCTGAATCGTCACCTGCGGGTGCACTACGCTAAAGCCATCCGTGAGAAACAGCAGGAATCGAACATGTGCGACATCTGTTCAAAGCTGTTCGCCACCAAGAAGCATCTTATTCAGCATATGACCTCGCACAGTGACTCGAATTTCGAGTGTCAGGTGTGTTGCAAGAAGTTCACCAGGAAGGACGTCTACATGGATCACATACGCATCCACCAGGGTATCGGAGAGTACGAGTGTCCGCAGTGTCGAAAAAAGTTCTCGGTAAAGAAATATCTGACGAAACACATGCTCATCCACAACGCCGAGTACAAGCA
>JAFMTC010000178.1:257176-270669 GCA_018845635.1 Nicrophorus orbicollis
GCCGGTGTTGCTGGAGGTGATGACCTTGTATCCTAGAACTTCGAGTGCCGTGAGGATGACGCTGGGATGTTGCATATACACGATGGTCCAATCGTCGCAAAAACCACCTGATGGGAACCGCCTCAACTGATCGATGTCGCTCGCCTTTAAACCGGATACTCTGACCCTCCAGGGCGTCCCGCTTCGGTATGACGTCAAATTGCCGCGGACCAGAATGTAGGGCATTGATTGAATGTCCAAAAGTCACCTTCGTTATCGAAAATAGATACGTAGCACCGCCTTATCTGCTACCGCTACGACAATGTTCATCATTACACTATTACCAACGCTACTACCACCATCACCGCAACCAACAACAACAACATACATATCTGACTTCACCATCGAACACCGGACATCATCATCTTCTTAGTAATACCAACGCAAAATCCTTTCTCCACCTCCTCCGCAAACCATTAGGCAATCTTTTTAAATAACTTCGCTGATTCTGATGAGATCACGCGACTTATTTTCATTTCAAAATCATCACAACTCATATGCCCGCATTTAGGTGAAGCGCAATATTTAAAACATTAAATTATGAATTATTAGCCAATTATTAACAAATATAAAAAATTAAAGAAGTTTCATGCAAATATGTAAATTTCGAACATGAAAATATCAACAGAATCATGAAAAGAAGAACAGCACCATAACTGAATAGGATAATGCTTGCTTGTTTTCATTCTTAAATGTTTAAGTCTTCTGAAAGAAAGAGTAAAATTAATAATCCATGCTATTTTATTATTCCTAAATTTATTTTACCTTATGTTTTAATGAAAACTGGTCTTATACAGAGGTGAGCTGCCAAATTTTGAACCGGCTCGCTATTTTTTCGAAGAAAAAAAAAAGGAAATGAGTACATTGGCTTCATTTATTTTTGTACATTATAAAATATATAATATATATAACAAAACAAAACATTGCACAAAATAACTAAACAAAATAATATGTTTATGATACATACTATTAAAATGGCCTATATTTTGGTTTTAGGGGTAGTTTAACAAGCGGCTCGCCAAGTTTCAAAAATTAAGTGGGCTCCAGCCCAGCCCTGCTCTTATATCTGTGTATTTACTAATTATTGTTTTGACATGTTAATAACAAAAAGTAGAATGCGAATATTAATTTATGATATTTTCGTAAATGTAATTTAAATCGCATATAAGTAGCTCTCATTACAATAACTTGCTTTGTAATTACATTTTGTTAAATTAATAAACAGATCGATTTATAATTTTACCCATTTATTCAAATTATTGTTTCTATTACACAATGTGTTATGAAATCTTTTCATTTTAATAATAAAACAATGATTCGATTACAATAATACTTAAACATTAGTTGAATCTAATTAGATAATAAATACATCGTTTCTAATGTATGCGAACAAGTTCAGGGGGATTCGAATTGTGCCTGCAACGAACGATAGGCAACTCTTTCGACATTAAGTTGTTGCGAATATTGCCTACAGTGTATACGAAAGTATGCATTCTACCTGCTTAGGCTCTTCTTCTTAAATAACAATCGTCATTGTCATCATCATCGATATTATTCTTATCATTTAAAACATAAGAAGTAAATTATATAAAATAGAATTAAATAATAAATTCTATGTACAATTTTTCCTCGTTTCTGATAAAAAAAGAAAAGAAAACACAAACAACTTTCTTATTTCCTATGGCATATGATAAACACGCACGCGCACATAAACACTCAGGGAAGACTGGAAATTGTAGACGTGTAGAGTGATTCAAATTTGAAATGTAATTGTTTTTGAAAAAATAATAATTTTGCTCAAAATTTCAATGTTTCGTTTGCTTTGTGTCCCATTGTGGTGATTTGGAAAACTGATTTGAAAATATATAGTGACAGTGTTTAGAGAAGAGGAGTGTAATTATTTTTTTATTTTCTTTTGAATTTTTGTTGTTTTTTTGTGTGGGTTTTTAAAGTCGGGTTCATCGGCCGCAAGTGGGTAAGTTCACTCTGAAAAACGCGTTTAATTCTATTAGGCTCGCAAGGATTAGGAACACAGCGTACATTAACAGGCAGATCCTGCCGACCTTCTTGTCCAGCTTGAACTTGTTCAGCCAGAAGACCAGATAGAGGAGCAGCAGAGATGAGAGCAGCGAAATGGCGCTGTACTCGATGCCCGCCGAGTTGATGCCCACCTAGAAAGAAAGGTATGCAACTTAAGGTGCTGGATTAATTACAATGTTGATTTTGTTACCCATCGTTTGCCCGGTATCGTCGGCATGAACGTAGCTTTGATGAACCAAGGGAGCCCGAGGCACAGCAAGATGTCGAAGGTGTTCGAGCCGATGGAGTTGCTGATGCCCATGGATCCGTGACCTGAAAAAGCATTCCTGTAAGACTACCCGGAAACGGAGATTGCTGAGTTGCATACCTTGTTTGGAGACGATGACGCTAGAGACGGCTTCGGGGACGCTGGTGCCGGCCGCCAGGAAGGTGATGCCCATGACGGAATCGGGTATTTTCAGGGTATCCCCGATAATGGTGATCATCCAGGCGACGACGTACGAGAGCGACCCGATCCAGACGATACACATGATGAAGGTGAGAGGGAACCATTTCTTGAAGCGCGGCTTTTCGCAGTCGGGAATCGTGAAGAGGAAGACTAAATGTATGGGCCACGTCAGGATCCAAGCCATCTGCAAAAAATCGACGTCGTTAGAGGTTTTGCAAGAAACCGTAATAGAGTGGAGCAAGCACCTGCGTTAATTTCCCTCCACCTGACGGCCACTTCCACAAACTGTGACCAGTGTCCTCCTCCTTTTTCTCTGGCTGCTTCTCGTCCACGTGCACCTTGACGGATCCGTTGAGATGCGGAGGCGGCTGTTGCGGCAGCACCTCGTGGTCGTCTTCGGGAGGTGGTGTAGGTGGTGTGGGAGGCTCTGATTTTTCGTTATCGATGTACTCGATGTTGCTGTCGTCGATCACGTTGATCTTCTTCTCGCCGACTTCGTGGACCGCCCTCAGGTCTAACCGACCCTCAGCAGCCTCTGGCAACAAAGCAACGTTCGTTTTTTCTTCTTCCCCTCACCTAGCAATGCTATTAACAATTTACTCACCAACTGAATGGGCGGTGCTATTGTTCTCCGTGGAAGCCTCCTCGGATTTCTTGGAATGTCTCCTCGCCTGCTCGACGCTCCCTTCGGACGGAAAAGCAAAGTTTGCGCACAGTTCGCACAGACAACAAAGGGTTTCTTACCTCTGGCGCACTTCTGAATCGACTTATCGAAGTACATGATCAGAATGTAGACGGTGTAGAGGAGGACCAGACAGAGGGCCTCGTACCATTCGACCCTCTCGTCGTGTATTATGCAGATCAGTATGGAAACGGTGATCCCGTATGCTAAGCAGTCCCTCGTCAAGGGCCACCAATCTAACGGCACCACCTGAACTCCGCACTGTAGACGCACCCAAATATCCAGTTCAAAGAAGACATAGTTTGTAACAACAGCTTTCATTAATACACATCTCCACGTACATTTGTTATATATTACTTTGACATACTCTCTCTGAATTACAATTCTCTAAATAGTTGCATTTAAATTGCTGCCATGTACCTTCATCCAATTCGAATTGCAGATTATATAAACGTAATGACAATTTAGAAAAATTAATAAAAGTTTAATGAAAAATAATTATAGTTGCATTTCAAATATAGAACGGTCGGAACGAATCACAGCAAATTTCAATTGCACATTTTGTAATGTAATTATAATACGAATAAAAAATAAAAAGCAGAAAGAAATTGCATAGATAATAATTGTAGTTGCATTTTCAAATACAGATCAAATGAATCAAATAATGAACAGTCAACAGGCAAATAATAAAAGTAGCAGAAATTAATTGACGATGCATCGTGAGGCGTGGAATTAAGGTCAATGAGCTTCAACATTGAAGCTAAATGAGTGAAGAAGAAATCTTAAACGAAACATGATAATGAATGGGATTACGAAAGTTAACAACAGCCAGTTGATCATGCCTCTTTTGAAAGGGAAGCAATTGCAATGGCCGCACCGAGAAGAGCGAGAGCATTGTGCAGTCCAATTAAATTTCAATGAACTTAATATAATGACACACTTGAGTGTATATATATTTTATATATTTAATCGAAATATGAACGTGTTATTGTAATGCGTTTAAAGCTGATGCAGTTTTAATGAAGAGAAGTATTAATACTATTTGTTTCAACATTTTTATTCGGATGTTGACTAAGGTTTTTCTGTCTATTTTTTTTTAATTTTGCGGTCTTATGTCTTTCGGTCCTACAGGCCAACACTACATACTTTGACCGACGTCTCTGCAAATCCGGAATACTCCGGATAGCATTTTTTTATGAGACTTTTCACATCGGATGCTTAACTAAAGAGAAGTTGAGATGGAAGGAGGTAATAGGACTGGAATGCATTTTGTTCAATTGAATATATAAAGTAATTCGTGTTTGATCAACGTGCGAATTTGGTTGTCTGCAAATTGGATGGAGTCTTACCATTCCGGCGCCGATGCCGCAGCAGGCTGCGACTGCAAGGATGTTGAAGACGGCGGATCCGACGATGGTGCCGACGCCGATGTCCCCCTCGGTGATGAAGGTGCCGATGACGTTGACGAAGAGCTCGGGGGCTGAGGTCGCCGCCGCCATGAAGGTGGCCCCCGCCACGTCGCTGGACATGTTCAGGGCTTTAGGGGAATACAAAAAAAAGGTGTCAAGAACATCTTCTTTACTTTCAAATGGGGTTTTCAATACGAACCGTGGCATATTTTCTCGACGGCAGGTACGAAGAATTTGTCGCAGACGACGGCCAACGCTACGAACAGGTATAACGAGACGATGATGTGTATAGCGACGGCACCGTCTTGCCGTTCCACCTCTGTGAATAAGTCTCTGGGGAAGTCGTCGATCGCAGGAGGCGTGCAGTTTAGACCTGACAACAACAACAACAACAAAAACAATAGAAAAACGTTTAAAAGTTTCATAATTTCTAGATTTTAGTTTCTTTAGTTCGGGACGATATACACGTATATCTTTGTTGTTATTTTTTTAAATAGTGATATATAATATTTTTTTTTCAAAAATTAACAATAAATCAAAACGTAACATACATTTTTAAATTCTCACAATATTGTTATTCGAGACAAATGTTATAAATTTGAGATCAAAAAACGAGTTGTGAAAAATCGAGACAGGGACTTTACCGGGAAATCACCTAAAATAACATTTTACAATCAAAAGTTTCACCTAAACAATTAGAAATGTCAAATTGACATTACGATTTAAATTGCGCGCCTTTCAGGTATTTGTCGTTACACAAATGTAAACTTCTAAGCTACATTTCTTGCTGGGACCCGTTCAAAAGCCCGACATTAGACTTCCCGTCAATCATTTGCCCGACGCTCATTCGTCCGACATTCATTAGCCCGACTGTATTGAACGCCCGACATCCGTTAGCCCGACTGCATCGAATTCCCGACATCCATTAGCCCGACTATACCAAATTCCCGACATTCGTTAGCCCGATATTCGTTATCGCGAATTTTTATTAGATTTTGGATGTTGTGCAACGATGATGGTAAACAGTGACAACACAGTACGCTGTTATATTGTGGAATTGAATGAAATAGTATTAATTTAGATTTTTAGTGAATATGAATCATTTTAAATTAACAACAATAATATTAATATGTGTTTTCAGAGATGATGATATAGCAAATTGCATTTCAAATGTATATATAATTAATAATTGTTAAAAACTTAAATTGACGAAAATCTGAATTGAAAATATACATAGAACTCTATGTTAGACAAACCAAGTGAAAGGACTTACATTCACAATTCATAACAATTGCTTAAAATTCGGGAACAAAAAAAGGAGCTGTGAAAAATCGGGATAGGGATTGAAAATTCGGGACGGTCTCGGGAAATTCGGGTTGTATCGTTACCTTACTTTGATAATGGAACTACCACACCAGTTAAAATGAATGGTATTATAATTTTAGAGTTCCTACTTCATGTTATATTTTTCGCAATGATGTGATGACTTTTGTGAAGATAACTATAGATGTAATATAATGAATTTTATGGTTATTTACACCAATATCAGTCATTTTGACTGCAATTCTCAATGTATTGAAATGTATCATGTAATTTGTATTCTGAATCCGAAATTGTTCAAAAAAATATATTTACAAACATTTATCTACGTATTATTAGTTTCAAATATTATTATGAAAAGTACATTAAATAGATAATTTCTATTACTAATTGTTAGCAAAATGCTTAAAAATTAAATATCATTTACGAAATCAGAAACTTTTCAAGTTTTGTGATAAATACATACTCAAATTAAATCATAATTGAAAGCTTTTATGAAACAGTTATCAAATTTTAAACAATAAACACGTACTAATACGTATACGGACAGCAACATGTTAAGCTACAAATATTATAATAACAAAATCCAAAAGATATTTGAAGAGAAAACCGGTGGAAATATAGATAATATTAGAGTTTCAAGCAATGCTTTTGCCATCCAAATGGTAGTGCGATTTTGAGCTGAACGCAAATTCATCACGGTATTAATCAAATTCGGAATTTGTTGATGTTTTGTCAATGATTTCGTGTCATTGGAAATCACGACCAGCCGAAGCAAACAATTGCGTAACGCTGTGTATTCACGAACTGCGCGAACGTAAACAAATGTTCGAGAGCAGATAAATGGGATTTGTCGGGTTGTTTTGCTTCCCATCCTGAAAAGTGGGCTAGTGGGAATAGCACATCAATTACGTGGAGTTGCGAATCAAAAGGACTAGAAGTAGAAGAAGGAGGACGTGGCTGTTCATAAGACGTCGGGAATTGCAAATCGAAAGAAGGAGTAAAAGAAGGAGGAGGCGGTTGGTAAGACGTCGTCGTGACGCCACTTCCGGGGGCCCGGGAGATCGTCTTACCAGGGACCGGAAGCCGCTCGGAACGAGATCACAGGACGCCCCGTAATTTTAACCTAATTA
Organism: Nicrophorus orbicollis; assembly: GCA_018845635.1. Lineage (NCBI taxonomy): Eukaryota > Metazoa > Arthropoda > Insecta > Coleoptera > Silphidae > Nicrophorus > Nicrophorus orbicollis. Next base: position 264,248 of record JAFMTC010000178.1, read on the forward strand.
CAAGCAAAACAACGCAACGCAAACACAACAACGCAAGAGAGAGAGAGAGAGAGAGAACGAACGGGCGGCGAATATGAAACGTTCATTAGGCGACCTCACGACAGCAATGTCTTTAATTGCAATTACGGGCGGCATTAAACGAGCGAAATTAGTATTTCCAACTCCCAGTTATTAATCCGGACGGATTACAAAATGCAGAATTCGATCAGTCGCTCCAATTGCAAAGATGCTTTGTTTTCACTATATCTGCTTATCGATTCTAGTTTACAGTTGTTAAGATATGAAACCTTTGTTTAATAATAAACAATAAATGGTGCACTTGATACCTTTGCTGAACATGACGCTGTGCGCATCGATTTACAATGCTTATTCAGTTACGTTTATTTTATCCCACTTTTATTTCTCTATAAATTAATTATCTTTCACTCCCGTTTCCAACACCATTCCCGCTCTCAACCCGAAGTTGACTGAAGAATATTCTACCGAAAGTGTCAATTGGTTGACTGACGGTCGTTAGTGGAATTTGGACGAAATTGAATTTCACACGAAACCTACAAATTGCATTCATCCTACCGTTTATATACAACTAAAACTCCACGTTTAACACAATCGAAATAAAACCTAAAACATCTAAAACCCCATTTTGTAATCAAAAGTTTCACCTGAACAATTAGAAATGTCAAAGTGACGTTACGATTTAAATTTTGGGCTTTTCAGGTATTTGACGGTACGCAACTGTAAACTTCCAAGCTACCTTTCATGCTTATTTGAATTGAATGAAATAGCATTAATTTGGAGGTCCGTTACTACCTAGGAAAAATCCAAGTGAATACAATACATTCAAGTATCATTTACAAGCCAACCCTTACAAGACAAGCATTAATTTGAATTTCCAGGGAATACGAATCATTTGAAATTAATATTAATTCCTTTATTCAAAGATGATTTTAAGAAATTGCATTACACATGTAAAAATAAATAAATCTGAATTGCATATAAGAACTCTATGTTACTGTAAATGAAAATGAAGTCCGAAGATGGACTAACACTTTTTAAATTCATCTAAAAAATAAGAAATAACAAATTGACGTTACGATTAAAATTGCGCACCTTTCAGGTATTTGACGTTACGAAACTATATACTTTCATACTTATTTGTAATGAAAGAGAATCAATTTGAAGTTTTATGGAAAGTGAATGATTTGATATTAATAATAATTAATTTGTTTTTTTCATGTGTAAAGCAATTTTAGTAAGAAAAGACAATAAATTCCATTGCTGCAAAGGGCTATAGACCATAGGTCTTTCTGTTTTGCAAATTGTAATGTAATAATTTAAAATAATGGTTTATTGCTACTTAATTCGAATTTTTCAATTTGTCAGTTCATTGAAATGATGATAGCTATTCAAGGTTTCAGAAATAACAATTGATAACGTTACATTTTATTGTTAATTTGTCTAAGGTAATCTATTCCAGAAAGAATTTGTGAAAGTTTGTATTTCAAAATAATTATAAATTTTAAAATTTTTCATTGATTATATAACTGAATATATATGTTGGTTTTTTATAATGTGTTTATCAAAATGAGAATATCAAATTGAAAGGACACAAAGTATATGTTAAAGTTTGCAATTGATATTAAATTTATAATACTTTTTGTATTTCAACATTTTTATAATTTGATAAAGTTCGATTAATATAATAATAAGAAAATGTACAATTATCTTAGAAAAAATACAATGTTACGATTATCTTAAAAATTGCAAATAAAAATTCAGTTATTCTAAAAAATATCATGAGAATGATATGGTAAACTTAAACGTCATTCTAAGAGATCAAGAAGAAAATATTAAAGTTTGTAATGTAAATTAAATTTGTATACTTTATAATTTCCATAATTCAGTAAATTTTGATGCAATTATATGATTATATTAAACATTGTAATGAAAATTTCAAATTTATGTGGATATATATTGAGTTTTTCCAAAAATTGTCATGAGAATGTTATGCTGTATTAAACGGTCGTTCGGAGAGGTCCGTCCGTATGTGCTCGAGTGTGCGGCTGGAGGGAATACACGTAATGATCCAAATGACTTTTGTCATGTCGTTGAGCTAAGTGAGCCCTCACAAATTTCCTAATAAAAGATCATAATTATATAACAATAGTCTCTTCTCTAGCGCGCTCCTCTCCTGCATATCTCACTATATACACGTATCACACGTTAACACACACGAAAATAAGATAGATAATAAAAAAAACAGAAAAATGTAACGAAATACGGGCGGGAAATGGAAGGAAAGGAAAATTGGAGGAAACAAGAAAAGAAGAAGAGGGACACCGTTTAAGTTTAATTTGTCGGTTCCGTTTGCAAGTTAATAAAATAATAACGACGTACGAGTTGAGGAGGTTCATCAACAACCAACATATTTTGAAGCGAAAGTGAAGAGTTAATGAGTTACATTTTAAGGAATTGGAAAAGCAGTTAAATTATAAGATGTTGGAAAATGAGTTAAGAGCAGTTAAAAGGGAAGTGAAGGAGTTAAAGAGGATTAAAAAAGGAGTTGAAAGAAATAAAAAGGTGTTAAAAGGGAAATAAAAGCAGTTGGAAAGGATTTAGAAAAGATTTAAAAAAGAGTTGAAAAGGAGATCAATATGTGTGAAAAGGGAATTGCAAACGAGTTAAAAAGGAGTTTAAAAGGAGAAAAAGGAGTTGTAGGGAATGGAAATGGAGTTGAAAAGGAAAGAAAGGAGTTAAATAGGAACAGACATAATTAAAAGGTCTAATAAAGGTTTTGCATATATTTAAAAGGAGATCGAAATGAGTGTAATAGGAGATAAAGCAGTTGAAGAAATTTAAAAAGGAGATGATATCAAAATATATTGAATAAGGGTTCAAACGGAGTTGAAAGGTGTTAGAAAGGTTATAAAAATTAGTTAGAAAGGAGCCAAAGGGAGATAATAAGGAGTTACAAAGGAGTTAGAAACGAGTCAGAAGGAAGTTAAAAAGAAGTTGAAACAAATTAAAAGGAGATAAAAGAATTAAGCAGAGTTAAAAAAGAGTTAAACAGAGTTGAAGAAGAGTTAACAACAGTTAAAATGAGAGATCCGATGAGAACTGTGGAACAAGGGAACCGAGTCGGATCGGATCGAATTGGCTGCGAAACGAATTCGAGAAACAAAAGCGAACAAAACAAAATCGAAACCGGAAATCGGCGCCGTTGCATCACACGATCAAGGCTGCACCATGCAAGCTGCTTAAATATGTCTATACATATATTTGTTGCGCGTCGAAGGGGAAATTTTTTAGTTGGTTCAGGACAAATCTGAGCTTCTGGATGAGCGACGGAGAGAAATAACAGAGAGATTGAGATTAAGAGCAGAGTGGAGAGCGAATCATCATCCACTTTAGGCTCGTTAATGAATGGTGCGTGTTAAGAGTACGAGAGCGTGCACTTCTTTCGGTACAACTCTTCACGAGGATTACGATTTTTTGATATACGTATTGCTTTCATGTGCATCCATTAGTTTCGGGGATGAGGTTTTCGGGGGGTGGATGAAGTTCGTTCTCGTTCGCTTTTTTTTGTTTGTTTCCGTTTTCTCGTTTGGTTCTTTTGGGGGGATGAAGGATGATGATAAGTTGCGATTACAAGTGTTTATAGTAGTAACTAGGTTTACCTCCTGCCAAAGTTTCGAAGTCCATGTTGATGTCCGTAGAACAGACCACTTACTGATTTCAGTGCCGCCCCTTCCACCACAGCCAACAACACTGGACAATAATACAATACAATATTGGACACTTAACTAAACTCACTCACTCGCTCACACACACACACACGCATACACACTCATCAACTTACACTCGACTCTCATACACACACACACACCAACTTACATTCATCAATTCACTTTAGGAAACAAAAGAAAAACGTTGATGTCCTTTTCCTACTCGCTTTGCACGCACACACAAACACACTCATACACACTTCCTCTTTCTCTTAGGCTTGTCGAGAGGACGATGCCCAATAAAACGTCAAACTTTGACGCACGACAAGTGTCAGGTGAAGTGATCAGGTGGGATCACTTGTAATCCTCTTGATCTTGTTGTTGCTGCAGCTATTTCTTGTTCTTCGTTGTTGTGGTTGTTCTGGATGGTGATGGTGTGTTGTTGGACAATGGCGTGCAGTGCGCGATGTCCGGTGCCATGTGCCGTCGTCCAACTTCGCTTCGTCGCCTGAATCTCATCCAGATCGTCGGTACGCGTACTCTAATTGCACTCTCGACTCATTCGTTTCATTCAATTAGGTCCTCCTGCTACAATTGCAAATCTACGTACGTATGTACATACGTTTCGACCGACCGAGCCAACGTGCCTCACCTTCTTTTCATTTCCATGCAATTTATCGACATTTTTCCATGGATAAATCTTTTCACTTTCACCTTTTAAAATTAGAATCTTGAATGAATTTAAATTAACATTGTTCAACATTTCTGCTTTATAGTGTATAATATTTTGAGCCTAAAATTTGTTTTGTTGAAATGTTGAATTGTCATAAAAAAGCATTACCATAGACACCATTGATTCCCTATTGAACATTTCAATAGAAAATTATGTAAAATAGATTATAACATTTCTTTTAGTATATATTTAATTTTGAAAGTTACACCTAAATTATTTTTGAATGATTAGATGATCAGAATTGTCATAAAATAAATGTTACTATTTTGCTTTGTAAGTGTTTCTATTGTGGTTACATTCATATTCATTTATGTTATTTATTATAAAATTTATTGCAACAACAATTATAAGAAAAAATATAAACTAAAATAATGCAAACACACAGAAAATAATAAGAAAATACAATTACTACAATACCTGCAAACGGTTATAGACCATACGTCTTTCTTTTCATTTATATTAACCATATTTTTTTTTTGTAAATATTATATAATTTATATTTGAATTGCCATTGATTCTTAAGTTAATAAAAGTAGTTACTTTCTTACTTTTTCATCATTAATTTTTGTATAAATTGTGCTATGATAATGCTACAATCAGTGAGAAGAATATCTTAAAGTATGTAATGTATGTAATTACATTTATAATACTTTTTATAATTCAACATTTCTATCTTTTGATTAATTTTTGATTAATTATTTTCAATTGCATGATTATCATAGAAATTGTAATGAAAATTTCGAGTGGATTTACATTGGGTTTTTCGATAAAATGTCAAGAGAATCAGACTTTATGAAAGATTAAAAAGTTTATAGTTTGGAATATAAATTACTTTTTTGTAATTCAATATATTTATAATTTGTAAAATTTTATTTATTTATATGTAATACGATTATCTTAAAAATTGCATTGAATAAAAGTAGTAATCTTCAATTTGATATTGTAGTTATATTAATTTCAATTGAATAGTTATATAAAATATATGATAAAATTTCATAGATATGCATTTTAAACAAATATTTGATAATCAAATTTTACATAATCTATATTTAAATAAATCATAGATTCTTATGATTAGAAATATTCTAAAAGAAGTGTTATTTTTAAACTTTGTCATCATTAATTTGATATTGTAGTCACATTAATTTAAATTGAATATTAATATAGAATAGAATATAATTTTTTATTTAAATGCATTTCAAGTATATATTACATCATCAAACTTTACATAATTTATATTTAAATTACCATTGGTATTCATAAACATACATATTATAAAACATGCTTTCCATTATTGAATTTCTATTAATAGTTCAAAACTTATCATAAGATAATTATAATAAAATAAAAACTTTTCATAAGATAATTATAATAAATGCATAAAATTTCATTTACATATATTTTGTACATATTAACATGTTACACATAACATATTTTTAAGGTTAATCTCCAAATTGAATTTCATTATAATCAAAGTTGGTAACAAGAGAAATGTCATTTATTTTAATTGTCAAAACTGATGTGGATTTACGTCAAATGTTTGAAGTAGGCAATAAGAGAAATGTAATTTACTTTAACTGTCAAAACTGACGTGAAGTCACTTCAAAAGATTGATGGAAGTAGGTAGCAAGAGAAACGTCATTTATTTTAATTGTCAAAACTGAAGCCAGTTACTTTAATTGTTAAAACCAATGTGAAGTCGCGTCAAAAGTTTGATGGAAGTAGGACAAGAGAAATGTAATTTACGTTAATTGTCAAAACTGATGTGAAGTCACGTCAAAAGTTTGATGGAAGTAGATAACAAGAGAAATGCAATTTATTTTAATTGTCAAAACTAATGTGAAGCCGCGTTAAAAGTTTGAAGTAGGCAACAAGAGAAATGTAATTTACTTTAACTGTCAAAACTGACGTGAAGTCACTTCAAAAGATTGATGGAAGTAGGTAGCAAGAGAAACGTCATTTAT
>JAFMTC010000178.1:271533-285995 GCA_018845635.1 Nicrophorus orbicollis
GCAGTTCTCACGATCACGGTGGCTTACGTCATCATAGGCGGCTTGAGCAGCGGCAAGACCATCCATGTCCAGGAGGAAAACATTGGTAAAACAAAGTTTAATAGAATTATACTTATTAATTAACTTTAACATTAATCGATACTTTTATGCATATGTTCTTTGGATTTGATACTTGACAAGTAATTTGTGCAAGTTGATTGTTGCTATGCTTATTATTTATAATAAATAAACAAAAATTAAGTATAGTAACAAAGTATTATATTCAATACTTTTACTTTATTCGCTATTTATATAAAGATCTTTTTTAGTTTTATTACTTGACAAGTAATTTGTGCAAGTAGTTGCCATGGTCATTATTTATAATTATTAAATAAAAATGAAGTATAGTAATAAAGTTAAATTCTATACTCATAAGTTAACTTTAACTTCATATGCCGTTCGTATAAAAATGTTTTCAGATTTGATATTTAACAAGTAATTTGTGCAAGTAGTCGTTATGGATATTACTTATAATTATGAAACAAATAGAAGTTTGATAACAAAGTGAAATTTTATACTCGTGATTCTTTTGCTAATTATATGTGATACTTGACAAGTAATTTGTGCATGAATTGCTATAATTGCTATACTTATTTATAATTTATATGATAATAAATCGAAGCACAAGCTTCTATTAACTAAAGTGGAAAGTTGATTGAATATTAAATAAAGAAGTTTATTTTATTTGGCACTTGTAATGCGAATTCTTTGAGAGATTCTAAGTAAAAATCTGTAGTGTACTCATATTACACAAGCTGCGTTCAAATCACAATTACTATACTTTAATCATCACTCTTGAAAATATCTTTATAACATTTGTTACTTTCTATGTATATAACTTGAAATAGTTACTATGGAGATTGCTGATCAAAGTCCCTGTTTAATAGGTCGATACCATGAATCTTCAATATATTTGAAGTACTTTTTATAGTTGTTATGAAAATTTTACTGTTTGATAATTGCCAAGTATCTTCAAGTAGTTTTTATAGTTGTAACGGAAATTATATCTAAAACGAAATATTTGATATTTGCCAAGCACAATTCATAAAATACTAGTTGACGATTGTTTCGAGAATATGTTATTTGTTACTTGCCAAGTAAATTATTTGAAGTAGTAGTTATAGTTGTCTTGTATTTAAAAAAATAAATGTAATATTTGCAATTTGCATATTAGACACATAACAAGTAGACTATTTGAAGTAGTAGTTGTAATTGCCATGAAGACTGCGTCTAAAATTCAATATATAATATTTTTCGAGTAAAAGTAATTGTTATTTTTGTCGTATTTAAAATCTAATTTTTGATACTTGCCAAGTGGAATACTTGAAATAGTTGTTATGAAGATTACCGCTAAAAGGCGATATTTGATACAGTACTTGAAATAATTATGAAGTTTAATGCTAAAATGCTATATTTAATACTTGGCAAGTAGATAACTTTAAATAGTTGTTATGAAGATTTCCGCTAAAACGTGATTTTAAATACTTGCCAAGTCGACTATAAAGTAGTTGTTATAATTGTTAAGAAGTATACAGTTAAAACGCGATTTTCATACTTGTGAATTAGACTATTGTTACATTTGTATTAATTAAAAATATCGCTTAATTAGATTTGAAAAGTTTTAATTGGAAAAGTTAAATTGCAAAACAATTAAAGTTGAATATATTGGATTCAGGTACTCGCAGTGTATTTATTTACACTGAATACATACACACAAGCACGATGCGATTAAAGCAGGCAGAGCACAAAAATAAACATTATGTAAAGTAAATATTGACAAATTGATTACAATTACCAGACGGGAAATTTTCCACCTCTTGAAAAAAAAAGAGAGAAATAACAAACGGTGGTGTAACAGCACGTGCACCTCAACTAGGTGTCATTAACATTTCGATACAATTAACATTTTTTTCTTTCAATCATCATCACGATGAATCGAACATCAAGGTCAGCAGAATCATCAAATTTCTGCATCGTGGCCTCCTGTGCGTCTAAATTTATATGCAGAAAATGAAGCAAAAACAAAAACAAGCTCCGCTCGAAATGGTAAACAAAATTGGGTCCCAATTAACGAGCCGATAATTTGCTGAAATCCGTATGACTCATTCATTTACGAGTTCGAACGCGTTGTCCGTGCGGTTAGAATGATTCGATAATCTACGGGGGCTAATTATTGTTACGATAAATCTTGTCGAAATTTACGTGCCCGCTTTATCGGCTACATTTGACGTCATTTCATTATATTATTATTTTCAATTTAAACTTGAATTGAACAACAAGTTCAATTTGTAATATTTTATATTTTGCTGTCATATTTATAATTTGACACATGTCATTATGACGTATTCTGTGACATAGCGAAGCACTGTGTTAGTCCACATATTTTATAAACTTTAATATTATATACTTCTTCGGAATTATATGATTAACTTAAGTAACAGTATCTTAACAAATATATAAGTAAATATGTCAAAACAAAATATTTATACACCCATACCTCGCTTTACGGCCTAGATACGTTACACGAAACTTGGCCGCAAAGCGAAAAGCCGTATAGGGAATCAATTCTAGCACAAGATTGGCAACATGTAGATATATCGACATGGAAAAAAAGTTTTTTGCCGTTATAGCGAAACATTTTAGGCCGTAAATTGGAAACGTGCTTTAACTGAAGAGGACCGTTATAGCGAAATGCCGTATAGAGAGCGGCCGTATAGCGTTGTATATGTTTCATTTCACAATTTAAACTTAGGCTAACAACATTAAAATGAAATACTTTACAATTAGCCTAATTTTCATAACAACAATTATTGATCTGAAGACTTCATCATGACATATCATGTGACATGTGTCATTTACATAACTTAACAGTATTTGTGATGTATTTTATTATTATTCCATTTGACAACATCATTTTGACATAGCACATGACATGTGTCATTTACTTAGCGAAATAGTTCATATATTTTATAACCTTTAATATTCACTTCATCATGAGATATCATGTGACATGTGTCATTTACATCATTTAACAGTATTTCGGATATATTTTATTATTATTCGATTTGACAACCTCATTTTGACATATCATATGACATGTGTAATTTACATAGCGAAATAGTGTTTGTCATATATTTTATAACCTTTAATATTCACTTCATCATGACATATCATGTGACATGCGTCATTTACATAATTTAATAGTATTTATGATATATTTTTTTGTTATTCGATTTGACAACATCATTCTGACATTACATGATATGTGTCATTTACATTTTATAACCTTTAATATTATATAATTTTTTAAACAATCGCAGCTGCAAAGTGCAATGTGCACTCCTTATATGGTGATTGTTTACGTGTTTAACAATCGAATCTGCAAAGTGCCCCTTATATAGAATGTTAAAACGCAATAAAACCACAGGTGTTTACTTCTTTCATAAAAAATAATACGTTTGAATGTTTAAACGTATAATAATTGTTTAATTGTTTCCAGGTAACATATAAACCAATTTATTTTATCATTTTGACACTTGTTATGAAATTCTAAGTGATTAAATTACTTTACTCAAATTACATCTCGTATTAACGAACAAATAATAAGTTTAACTGTTATTTTTTTTTATTATGAACTTAGATATAGTACAATAATCATCATTGTTAAATGAACGATTAATTGTCTATAGTAATTATTTTTATCTATAATATTATTTGATAATGCCAAACACCTTGAAATGTTTCATATCAAATGTTACCAATGACATTCAAATTGTTATTGTTTCATTTTCCAGTTATTATAAAAAAAGAGAAAAATCGTCCCTTATAATAGGGAAATACCTTTGCAGCAATAAAATTTTATTTTCTTTGTATTTATTCAGTTTTGTTATTACTCAATGCAATAATTGTTCTTTGAAATTGTTGTTTTAATAAATGTAATTGTAATTAGTAAGAAGTAAAAAATGTATACATTCAATAAATTTATGTTATTTATATTCATTTCTAGAAAATATAAAAATATTATTCTAATGAACTTTTCTCTATTTAGCTGTATTATTTCGAATATGTGAACTAACAATAATTTGTTTATTTATGTTTTATCTATAGAAAGACATAACTCTAGGAATCTTCTAAGTTTGGTGGAAGGCTTCAACTGCACTCCGGCTGCAATAAACGAGTTTCCTGCAGATGGATTTACGAGACATCAGAGGCAAAGCGGATGGGCTATATTTCACGCATGTTTAGCATGTTACCTATTTATCCTTTTGGCCATCGTCTGCGATGATTATTTTGTCCCGGCTATCAAGAAGCTATGCGACAGTAAGTTTTTCAATTGCATTTCGAAAGATGAGTAATGCAGTTATCTCGTTTGAACCAAGGATTTTCCTGTTTTCTTGCTTATCTAGTCTTGCGTTCTTTCCCAGTTTCCTCAATCACTTGTTCTACATTCAATTAAACTGATATAAATTAATTCTAAGACTAAGGAATTCCCAATGTTTCAAAATAATTGAACATAATTTGTACTAAAATGTAAAACAAAATACAACGTGAAAATTCTATTCAGTTGTTTTTTCGTGTTGACATTCTATGATTATTCATTTGTTGAAACTAAATTAAATATTTAGGTGTCATTTAAATAATTCTATCTTTTGTGAATATCATAATAAAGCAATTTACATTACGTTTTTCAAGATGAACGTAATGTAAATTTCCATGTAAAACAAAGTGTAAATAAAATTTATAGTAAATTAAAAAGTAAATTTGACATTTGATATTTGTAAAATATATAGTAAATTAAAACAGAAAAATTGACATTTGTCATTTAACATTTGTAAAAAAGTTATAGAATTTAAAAGAGTAAATTTGACACTTGTTTAAAATAGTAATTTAAGAGTATATTTGTCAATTAGCATTTTAAAATAAATTCTAGAAAATTAAATGAATAAATTTGTCATCTGTAAAAATATAGTAAATTAAAAGAGTAAATTTAACATTTGACATTTGTCATTTTATATTTCTAAAAAAATAGTTATTTTGAAAACTAAAATATCCAAAATCGTTCACATTGCTACTATTATTCAATTGTTGTTTTCCATTTGACAAGAACTGCAACGATCGTGACTGTCATAATAACACAGTAGTCATTATGTATTTGTTTCATGCAGATTTGAAGCTGAAAGAGGATATAGCTGGAGCGACTTTCATGGCAACGGCCAGTTCAAGTCCTGAACTCTTCATAAATTGTGTCGGAACGTTCATCACTGAAGGCGATATCGGGGTTGGAACGATAGTTGGTTCGGCCGTCTTCAATGTCCTCGCGGTTCCTGCATGTTGCGGCCTCTTCGCCAACATGGTAATTGATAAAAGACAAACCAAACGTCTCTGACATTGGAAAAGTCAAAATTGACATTCAGCTAACGTCAAAAACGAAGTTTAGCATTATGTAATAAGCATTTTGATTGAAGGTGTTGCAATTGGAATGGTGGCCAATAACCAGGGACAGTCTGATGTACGGGGTGGCCGTTCTAATGTTGATCGGAGTGCTCAGGGATGGGCAAATCGAGCTCTGGGAAGCTGCAATGTTGGTTTCAGCTTACATCTTTTACATTCTAAGTAAATTGTTCATTTGATTTAGAGTTGAGTTATTGAAATATGTTATTTTTGCAGTGATGTGCTTCAACGATAAAGTCATCAATACGATCCATAGGATAGCGAGATGTTGCAGGAGACGCAGGAATCATTTCAAGGAGGTCATGAGCGAGACTAGACCACTTTTGAAGGAGAACGGAAACTCTTGTAAAACGAATGGGAATTCAATTAGTATCGAAGAAGTTTTCGATACTGAATTAACTTTAAAAGATTGCGAAGATTTCGGTGCGTAAATAAGAATAAGTTGGTATTCATTATTAATTAATTAAATAAATAAATAGAAGAGTCGACTAAATTGTGGGAATGGCCTAGCAGTTACACGATTTTGGGACAGATGTTCTGGTTGGTTTCTTGGCCCATTTCCTTCGTGCTCTGCATAACAACGCCCGACTGTCGGAAGTACCCCAGGTTGTATGTACTGACGTTCATCATGTGCATTTTCTGGATAGGCACCACATCTTACATGGTAGCGTGGCTGATTACGGTCGTCGGTAATTTACTTTTCCATTGATGGATATAGGTTTTTCATTGATATGATCAAATTTTGTAGGGGATACGTTGAATATACCGGACTCGGTCATGGGATTGACATTTCTGGCGGCCGGAACGAGCGTACCGGAAGCCGTGTCCAGCGTGATCGTCACCAATCAGGGTGAGTTAGGCAACTTGATTCGCTTGTGCGTAAGTTTTTTGCGATAATGGATTTCGAAAATTAATTGGAAATTAAGCCGGAACACATGATTAATCGTGACATCATCCCCTAATTTTCGAATTAATCAATGAACTCAAAAACCGGTGTATTGTTGTGCGAAAAATGTAATATTGGACGTGTCATTGAAATAATAAACGTTGATTGATCGATTGGCTCGACGGCATATGAAATTACATCAAGCCGAGGGTTAAAAAAGAACGAAAGAGGGAAATAAAACACGACAACGTTATGAAAGGGAAAGTGGGTTGCGTTTCTGCCGCGTCTCGCGTTACGGAACGCTTTTAACCGGTTTTCTTTTTTTTTAATGTATTTGTTTCGATCTTTCTGCTCTTAGGTCATGGATCCATGGGTCTGAGCAGTTCGATAGGTTCGAACACTTTCGATATTCTGCTGTGTCTGGGACTGCCGTGGCTCGTGAAGACCTGGTTCTATCCGAAAGTGGCCGGAGATCACGTCATCGACATCAACTCGGGAGGGCTGACCTATAGCGCCCTCTCGCTACTCTCCACTCTCGTCATGTTCTACTTAAGCCTACTCTTCAACAAGTTTAAGTAAGTTTCGCACGACGCCATCTAGCGACGATACTCGAACCTCGAAATCTATTTATATAACGATCTTAATCGAATGAAATCGCGACAGATATGAATGTCGCGATTTCATTGATTTACATTTATTCTTGATCGCGTTATCATTCCTACATTATTCTAAATGATAAAACGAAATTTCCCAAATCATAAATTAAAAAAAAAAACAACAAACAAATCAGTAGCAATTGTAACCAATCAAACGAATTTCTTAAATGGAATTAGTTTATAAATTTAAAAAATTAAACCAATTGTATTCAATCAGCGCCATCTCACGACGCTCCAAGTACTAAAATTCGTTGCGATAACGCTTCGTATCGCTCTTATCGTCAGTGCAAATTCCCACCGGGTTCATCATCATTATTAATACTACTATAATTATTATTATTAACTTACACTTTATTATTTTTTTACTGTAAAATTTCATTTTCATGCCGTGATCGATCGATCGGTAGTAAAGGTCAAGCGCAACAATCGTGCAACAATGTGAGTGTGCAAACACACACATGATTTCCGCTTCGGAATTGTTACAATGTTCTATTTTCTCCGAGATTATTGTATTATTTTTTTTGTAAATGTAATTGTACTTTTCGCAGATTGGATTGGAAGGTCGGCCTCACGTGTCTGCTCATGTACATAGGTTTCCTATCGTTGGCATCCCTCATCGAGCTCAACGTCTTCTTCAACGTCAATCTTCCGACTTGCGACCGATGAGATTCTTCGACGAAAACGATTTATTATTTTATACAAACACGTTGTTGTAATATTTAGAAATTAATTTAATTAAGTATATACACTTTTTTTGCAAGCTTAAATAATTCTAGTTTCGTGTTCCTTGGAATTAATCCCGTATTTAGATAGATGGTCAGATAAATCGCAATAATTTCCAATCACGAAAATAACATTTGATTCATCCTCGACGGAAATTAACCGGTATTTTTTTTGTATGCACTTTATCTTGTCACAACTTGCATCTATTTTTATAGCAGGTTTAATTAACCGTTGAATGATAAATAACAACAGAATCCAGTTTTTAAAGGTGTTTTGTTGGGTCTGCGATAATGGATATTGATCTTGTTCCGATAGAAATTGATCGAATCGATTTTGGAGAAGATTTTTGTTGACCTATAATCCTAAGTCCTTTGAGTTCTTTATTTCAGTAAATGTGTTTGCCGATAAAATCGAGTAAATTTTGTAACAGATGTAGAAATTCCTATCATTAGTGAGAAATAATAATTTTAAATTAGAATCCTCAAAAAAAAATCATAATAAAACAATAACAAATTTGATGACTAACTGACATTAATATGAATAATCCTATAATAATTAATTACATTTATAGGATTTCTGACAAAGTGGACTACTCAAAATGTTACCAATAAAATAGTGTTGAAATTTATATCATTAGTAGTACTTTACATAGTTTTTAATTAGTTTGTTTCTAATAGAATTAATATATTCTCATAACAAATTAGGTGGTGTCCAACGTGGGGAATTCATTAAGGTTTATAAACATACATTTTAATGTTTCTTGTGATGTAAGTATTGTAATTTTGGTGACTAAGGTGTGAAATTCTTAACCAATTACAAATATTTATATTGGAGTACTCCAAATGCGTCCAACTAAAAAAAGTGTTAAAATTTATATAATTAGTGAAGCAATAATACATGAATTTGAATTAGTTTCCTCCTAGCAGAATAGATACACACCCATACATCGCTTTACGGCCTAGATACGTTCCACGAAACTGGGCCGCAAAGCAAAAAGCCGTATATCGAATCAATTATTGCGCTTGCGCAAGATTGGCAACATGTAGATATATCGACATCGAAAAAGTTTTTTTGCCGTTATAGCGAAACATTTTAGGCCGTAAATCGAAAACGTGCCTTAATTGAAAAGGGCCGTTATAGCGAAATGCCGTATAAAGAGCGGCCGTATAGCGAGGTATTCTGATAATACAAAAAATACAAATTTGGTGTCCAACGTGGGGTGTGTTCTTTAAGGTTTCATAGCATTTTAGAAGTAATTATTACTATATATACATGATTGATTCATAAATTTTTGAAGTATATATCCTAGTAAATTAATTATTATAAATTTGGTGACCAACGTGGGCCACAATTATCTGGTATTTGCAATTGTAATTGTTTTGTATCCCTGAGTTACGTGTCTTTCCTCGCCTTTCAGAGAAATCCTCACGGCTCTATTATCTGTCGATTGGGCTTATCGCACTCCTCTACATTATTATTGTTATTTTTTAAAGCCTTTCATTTTTATCATCGGAGCGTTATCATCGTCGCGATTGCAATCTCCCTCGGTTTTATAATACGAATTTTCACGCTCCAAATATAGGACGCGGGGGGGCAAAAAATTCGTCGGCACGTGATCAGAATACAATATCATCTTCCTATTCACATATACATTACTTGATATAATCCGCAAGTGAACTGAAGACAGAGGGGAGAGTTAAAGGGCAAATATGAACGGGACATGTGTTTATACAGTCGAGGAATCTGGGTCTAGGATTCCAAGATATATGAAGGTTATGAAAACACTTCAGAGGCTCGAGATCGTTTCGAATTCAGGATCTGCAGTGTCGATTAATGCACGCAGCTCGATGCAAAAGGTCACCACTGATAACGGTGGACGCAGGACCTCCGGCCATTTCGGTGCTGCTATGAATTTCTAATATCAAACTGAAGCAATTCCTAGTCGAATCACGTTTATCAATATCGAAAAACTCAATGTTTTGATGTGAAAAATCGCAATTATTTATCCGCAAAATGCATTTGTTATGCAAGTGATAGTTATTTTTGTTTGTCAAACTCGTACTGCAAATAACACCATCTGATATATACAAATTTATTACAATTTTAATTAATCGATGTTATTTTTACTAAAAAATCATTTGCTGTCTACATCCGAAACTTGACAGGTGACAGTTCTTTTTGAAAACTCGCAATTCCTTAACCATAAAACGCATTTGACAAGTGACATTTATTTTTGTATGTCAATTTTTAAGAACAAATAACGCCATCTGATATATACAATTCAACTACAATTTTAATTAACCGATGTTGTTTTTAATCAAAAAGCGTCTGATAATCATATAAGTCTACATCCAAAACTTGACAGGAGACAGTTCTTTTTGAAAAATCGCAATTATTTATCCATAAAATACATTTGACAAGTGACAGTTCTTTTTGTTTATCAAAATCGAATCGCAACTAACGCTATATGATAAACTATAATTTTAATTAATCAATATATTTTAAATCAAGAAACATCCGATAAACTCGTCTCCCAATCTCGAAAACTCAATGTTTTGAAGTGAAAAATCGCAATTATTAATCCGCAAAATACATTTGAGAGGTGATAGTACTTTTTGATTCTCAAAACAATTCGCGATTAAGGATACCAGATAAATATAAACCAACTTCAATTCTAACTAATTGATGTTCCTTTTAATCGTAAAGCATTTGCTTAAATCAAGACTCCCAACTACTAAACTCATTTGACAGATAACAGTTTTTTGTCAATAACAAGCAGCCAATAAGGCCATCTGTTAAATATAAATCGACTACAATTTTAATTAATCAATGTTGCTTTTTATCAAAAAGTGTCTGATAAACTGCCAATATTCAAAACTTGACAGGTGACAGTTCTATTTGCTTGTCAATATATAACCACAAATAAGCTCATCTGTTAAATATAAATGAATTACAATTTGAATTAATCGATGTTATTTTTAATCCAAAATCATTTGTTTAACAAATCACATCTTTCAATATACAAAAATGATTGCTGTTATATGAAAAATCAGAATTATTTAACCACAAAACGCATTTGACAGGTGACAGTTCTTTTTGGTTGTCAATAACAAACAGTAAATAACGCCATCTGCTAAATATAAATTAACTACAATTTTTTTATTTTTACTAAACAAAAACTCAAATAATATAGTTTCTGCGTAGAAAAAATAATATATTTTGTTGAAAGCAAATAAGATATTTTCCAAAAAAGATGTATACATACGCAGCAATTAATCCGGCTTTACGAGTTCTCGTCTGGCATAATTAAGAATCAGATTATCCTGATCTGGTTATTATCTTTATTGTTCGCGTGCCGTGCGGGAAATTTCGCGAGAGAAGGACGTATCTATTGGCAGATAGGCGGTTGGAAGTGAGATAACTTCGCATTATCTACGGCGGATTCGATAAATTGATAAAATCCCATTATTCGGAATCGAAAGGGAGATCGCATTCAGTCTCGTCCCGAACGCGTAACAAAGAGCAATATTTCGCAACCATTGATAAAAGCCAAATCTCTTCAGTTCACTATTTAAACTAACTTCGTTCCGGTAGTGTTTTAACTTTTGTTTGATCTTCTTCTTATTTTCCTTAAATAAGCAAATAAATCAGGAAGCCTTTGGATATTTCAGTCAAGTACGAGTTGATATGTGCGGTGAGTTTTCAGTATTTTTTTATTGAACTATTTTCGTAGACACCGGAAACGAATTTCTGATACGCTTTGAGTTATTAATAAAGTATTGATATATACATAAATAGCGAACAAATCAAATGAATCGTAAATCTATAAATATTAGTATTATATTAATAAAAAAGAAATCAAAAAGTTGTTTATAATAAATTAACAAAAATCCGTATACATGATATAAAATAACTGATAATGTATATTTTAGTTAATATTACAATATATTTCATAATTGTTTATTTAATATTTTTTACAGTTTTACATTAGTTTTTATTTAGGAATGTTACTTTGGCAAATATAAATTTGAAAAGTGTCAATTTTTGACAAGTTAGGTGTTAATGTAGATTAGTATTTTCGATGAAAAAGTTTCTTGATACTTTATTCCTAAGAAATGTAACCAACAATTATAATTTGGCAAGTGACGTTTCTTGGTTGTCAATCAAAACGCACTACTAATTCCATTACATAAAGACACTTGACAATCAGTCATTTGACACTTTATTCCTAACAAATGTCACCAACAATTATAATTTGACAAGTCGCGTTTCTTGGTTGTCAAACCAAACGCACGATTAATGCCACTACATAAAGACTCTTGAAACATTATTTTTAAGAAATGTCACCAACAATTAAAATTTGACAAGTGACATTTCTTGGTTGTCAGTCCAAACCCACTTCTCATTCTATTGTGTAAAGACACTTGACACTTTATTTCTAACAAATGTCACTAACAATTAAAATTTGACAAGTGACATTTATTGGATGTCAATCCAAACCCAGTTCTTATTCTATTGCATAAAGACACTTGACACTTTATTCCTAATAAATGTCACCAACAATTAAAATTTGACAAGTCATGTTTCTTGGATGTCCATACAAACGCATGACTAATTCCACTACATAGAGACTCTTGACACCTTATTCCTAAGAAATGTCACCAACAATTAAAATTTGACAAGTGACATTTGTTGGTTGTCAATCCAAACCCACTTCTAATGCTATTGTATAAAGACAATTGACACTTCATTTTTAAGAAATGTCACCAACAATTATAATTTAATAAGTTACGTTTATTGGTTATAAATTCTAAGAACTGTCACCAATAATTATAATTTGACAAGTAGCGTTTCTTGGTTGTCAATCCAAACACACTACTAATTCCATTGTATAAAACAATATAAAGATGAGGATTGATTGTGTAAATAGCAGGAAATACGACTGACATAAACAAATAGACAGATTTTGAAATGATTGATTAACATGTGTCAACGGATGCGAATTTGTTTGTGCGCCAATTTCCCAAGAAATTACACAAAATATCAATTTTATCTTAAAATGAAACACAATACCGAAAAGTTGCAAATAAAAAATAATCATGTTTTGAAACGTAAATTTAGTTTTAGTCGCAGTAGACATTTAAGTTGAATTCGCAAAATTACGTTTTCAATTTGGATGCGGAGCGCGTTTTCTCTCTGTTTTTCAGCCGCTCGCTCGCTCCGCAAATCCTGTTAATTAATTAGTGCCAATTAAAGCTGATTACACTATTATTTTTCGCTGTTTTGTCTGGCAGTTTCCGCGGTTTCGGATGCGCAAATAATTTGTGTTTTTATGAAAACAGACACAAAAAGAGAGAATATTTTCTGTGTTTAACAGATGAAATTGCGGAAAACGCAAAGGTTTTTGGATCCAGGAATAAGATACCCAAATAAACAAGGCGAACAATAAAATATGCTTTATTCCTCGACTGCAGAACGTTAATTGCCGGTTTTGCATTATGATACGATTGTCAGTAAACTCGTGTAAAGTTCCTATTTATAAGACGGTCGTAAAGATGAAACGATGAAAGAGGTTTTCACATATTTACACATCTCGTATGATCCATGGATTTTTGTTTTGTGGTGAGGTTTGATTATTTTAAGATCAATCTGTTAATTTGATTTTAGTAGTTAGAATTGGTTTTAATTTGAATGTCAAAGAGTTGTAGTATTATTTAACATCATCTCTTATAATTTGACAGATAAAGTTAAGTTTTGATATGAAAAACAAAATCATTCTACATTGTTGTAAATACATATAAATAATAATCCTAAATGAATCCTTAATAACTTCTCATATTGCATATTTATACAACGCAAATCGGATTAGTTTCATTTGGGATTTTCTATTTTTGTTTGACAGTTGACAGTTATAAATAAATTAGCATTTCCTATTTAGGATGAGCCAGTTGAAACTATATAATTCTAACCTCCTCTTAATAAAAATCCAAGAATTAACATGGCTCCTTGAGGAAACAGAACATATTAGACCAAACTAGTGACAGAACGGAACAAACAAAGAACATGAATAATAATCCAATAATAATAATAATCATAATAAACATTAAATTTCTAACGATTATAAACCATATGTTCTCAATTGTCACTGTTCTGTTCCTTTGTTATTGATGATGCGCATGTAGTAATAATATAATTCTAACAAGATAATAAGAATTAACATAAAAGGAGTGGCTTCTTGAAAAAACTGAACAGATCAAGACAAAATAATGACAACACAGAACTCAAAAGAAAACATGAATCATAATAAAAATTAATTATTCAATGGTTATAATTGACACGTTCTCTTTTGTCACAGTTCTGTTCTTACAAGTTCTCAATCGTCCAGAAAATTTAATTATACTAAATTCAAATTTCGAAACTTGTTATTGTAGGTTACAAATAAATAAGATTAAGTTCCGTAAATGTGTGATTCGGTATTAATCCAAGTAAGCTAACCTGCAATAAAAATTGTCAATTCAGCTTTGATAGAAAACAGCTAATTTCAATTGACTGTTTAAAATTTACATTATATTAAGGTTCAGTTTATTGTATTGTCATCCAATTAGTAATTGTCATGTGATTGTCAAATTTTTGTCCAGCAAACAGTCAATTGACAGTAAACAGCTGATTTCAATTGACAGTTTAATATTTGCATTATATTAACGTTC
>JAFMTC010000178.1:286030-297803 GCA_018845635.1 Nicrophorus orbicollis
CAAACAGTAAATTGATATATATATATATATAATATATATATAAAGTAACCTACTATAAAAATTGACAATTCATCTTTGACAGCAAACAGCAGATTTTAATTAACTGTTTAATTAAAAAACAATTGTAATATATTAGTTCAGTTTATTGAATTGTCATCCAATTAGTAATTGTCAAGTAATTGTCAAATTTTTGTTCAGCATTGACAGCAAACAGCTGATTTCAATTGATTGTTTAAAATTTGCATTATATTAAGATTCAGTTCCTTGAATTGTCATCCAATTAGTAATTGTCAAATTTTTGACAGATTTTGACAGTTTTGCGACGCACCATTGTGAAATAGCACTCTCAATCTAAAATCTCACATCCGAATTACTTGTTTTGTTTGAAATGTTTCCGGAATACGAATCGAAAAGTGTTATTTTTTGTACGCTCCTGTGGAAACTGACATTATAGAATTTTTGTAGCCAATCCAACGCTTGTGGTTTTTTCGCATGCAATCATTCGTTGCTATAGGAACAATTGTATAGATAGTCAACTGTTATCTGAACACGTGAGATTCTAAAGATTATGAAGGCTGGTTGTAAGTCAGGTGAGAATCGATCGGTTATGCAACGGGTCCGGTTAACACGAGGAATTCGGGTATATAATGTATGTACGTACGGACGGATGGATGGAAATACCATAGATATAATAGCGAAGTGTGCAAATATTTGGCGAAACACTTAAAAAATGATTAATATTGGGGGGCAGCGATGTCGGACTTCCGTCTCCTTTTCACAACGCTCTCTCTCTCCCTTTCACTCACACACATCTTCCATCGTCTTATTCCTTCCTCCCCCGCCTTCGGCCGTAATAAATTAAATGTAAATATTTACGATTTTCTTCGCGTTTTTTTCCCTTCTTCTTCTTCTACGCCGTTTCCGCACTAATTGTTCCTACAATTTCTCGTTCAAGAAACGTTCTTCCATATGTTTGTACGCACGAAGCCGGATTATCGGAAACCAATTACAGCGGGAAATTTATTCAAAATTAATCCCGGAATCCATTAAATCGCGCACATAAAACTGATCCCACTTTAGTGCGTGCACTAATTAATGAACGAGAGAGTGCTAATCAATTGTAATCAAGAAATTAATGTTTCAAACGATTGTAGCATTACTACGGTCATTTTGTAATTCCCATAAATAATCAATGTTGATCAACCAGAAGCAAATTACACCAGATAATTCACAATTTGTATATAATGTAATTAGTGGAGTACACTTTATATTGGATTAAACGTGAGAACTTGGGAAAACCCAATTTTAACATTTGTACTAATCAATATTTCTATTATTTAATATCTATTTTATAATGAAAGAACTTTTATATAATAAAATAGATGATTTATTTCAATGCAAAGTATTATTTGCAATTAGCTGAAGTAAATATAATTTAGTAATTCCTCCGTTGAAAATGCCACGTAATAATTCTCAATTTACCCTCACCTCGTCTTCTCTGAAATATTTGAAAACCTAATTAATAATTAGCGGGACGTAAAATCAATAAATTAAACGTGTAGAACAACGGTCTTGATGTTTTTTAACGTACGAATTCGTGTTCGATCGATGACATAATTGCAACGAGCACAAATTCATTTAACTTATCTCTGAATGTAACGATAAACTATAATTAGTTACGCAATTAGCATTCGCATCAACATCTCTACTAAATCGAAAATTTAGTTGTACGAGAATTTTCGATTTAGGAGAAATTCAAATATTACGAATGGCTAAAAATAACTTTTGAAGAATCGTAATCTAACGTGAAATATAATTTTACAATTCATACACACACCAAAAATATAGAAAAATTCGCCAACAGTTATCTACGGTCTACTGTAATCTAATCTGAAATAAAAAAAATCGAACAAAACATTTTGTCAATTGAATTTCATTATTATTAATTTTTGAAACATTTTTCAAGATTCTAAAATCGAATTTTATTAAAAAAAAATCTATCATTTCTACAATTGAGACATTTGTTTACAGTTTCCATTATGACATTCATAGCTTTTGTGGTTTTCTTATAATATACTGTTTGTAATTTTTTATTTTTATCTTAAAAAATCATTAATTTTATAGGTCAATATAAATGATACAATAATCAATGAAAAATGAATATTCAGGCTTTGCAACGTGCCATTAGGCATATTTGTAGTTATTTCGGTTCTCCTGTAATATGCTGTCAAAGTTGAAAAAATATTTTAAAATTTTTGTCATTGATTTTCTAGATAACCATAACAGGGATAAACATCTATTAACATTCTAATTAAAACTGAAAAGCCAGAGTTTCTATAAAGCATATCTATGGATATTTCAAGAAATCTCGAGAAATCGAGTGACTATACAAATCCTTCATTCAAATTAAAATTTACGTTTTCTAATGCACCATTCGAAATATTTGTGGCTATTATGATTTTTCTGTAATTTACAATCAAAGTTGTGAACTCTAATTTTTTAAGTATGGAAAAATCAAGTGTCTTTACAAATCATTAATTGCTCATAGCACTCTAATTATAGGCCACATTGATTGATGTGTAGTAATATATTGGTTATACGATTACGTGTATTTCAGATTTAAGTGCATTATGGGGCTGTGGAGGATAAGGACAGGGATCAAAAGACCCTCAATTGCAGAGTACACGAGGCGCGGAATCCGAGGCAGCTGACGTGGGAACGAGCACATTTGCGAGCATTGATCGAAAACAGACTGAATACTAAATTAATTTAAAATAGAAAAAAAAAGAAGCATAAGCTGAAGAAGATATTCAATTGATAGCAACTCGATAGTTATTAAATTAGTGAGATATTAATAAGGTTATTAGAGCTGGTAGCCATCCTTAATAATAAATTAGAGATGAATATACGGAACCCCTTCATCATTCTGCTGCTAGTTTACTCGGGGAACGCAGTGCAACCGGAAGGTCAGTGAGGTGTTGATCATTCAGCAAATGGTGATAATTGAACGGGCAAATGTTTTGATTCAGGTGACGACGCATCGCATCAGGTCGTCGTCGGATCCGCACCGTCGGATCGAGATGGCCTCGTGGACGGAACGGCGACCACCACCCAGCATCATCAACATCTGAAGCGGGTCTTCCCCATCATGTTCGGACGGTCCCTCCATCCGAACGACACCTTCTTAGAGTGCAGCAAGTCCATCGAGGAATTCCCGGAGTTCTTCACCGAGGAACAGAGGAAGCAAGGAGCCGTCATCCTGGCCTTCGTCATTGCCATCTACTGCTTCTCGATCATCGCAATCATCTGCGACTCCTACTTCCTGCCGTGCGTCGAGAGGATATGCGAACATCTCAATTTATCTCAGGTAAACGAATCAAAAACATAACCAAACTAAGCCCTTAAAAAAACAGTTATAAAAACTGTCATAGAACTGTCACAATATAGAAAAACTTGTCAAAATTTTTACTGGAATGTCATAATTTAACTAGAATTGTCATAAGTTATCAGAATCATCATAAATTTACACTGAAATGTCATAATTTAACTAGAACTCTCATAAGTTATCAGAACCATCATTTAATAGGGTTTATGACTCAATCAAGAATGCCTTAACTTATCATAACTATTTGTTTCATATTTTCTTCTCTCATTAGGATGTAGCTGCAGCAACGTTTATGTCTGTTGCGACCTCAGCTCCTGAGCTCTTCGTGAACATCATCGGGACTTTCGTGACGCGCTCCGATATTGGTATCGGAACTGTTGTCGGATCGTCCATGTTCAACACGTTAGGCGTAGCGGCCATCGGAGGTCTCGCCACCAAAGCGGTACTTAATTGTTTAAATAAATTAAACTTACCAATCAATTAATTATTAAATTTCTTGGACAGCCAATCCAGCTGGACTGGTGGCCTTTGACGCGAGACACCGTCATCTACGTCATCGCCATAATACTGTTGGTGGGCATCACCTGGGACGGCCAGATCCACTGGTACGAGGCTATGATTCTCTTCATCGTTTACTTTATTTATTTCACAATCATGTTCAACAACGTTCGAATATCGAATTTCTTCAAGCGCTGTCTAAAGAAAGGTACGCGTAGAAAACGGGAGAGGGACATTTCTCACGAAATCGATAAATTAATCAGAAATTGTTCCAGAAGTGTCCAACGATCAAGTGAAGAGCTGTATCGAACTGAAAACGATCAGCTGCATCGAGAGTACCAAACGGTACGAGGAGCAGATCAACGAGCCGGATCGAAACAACAATCCTCAGGACGAAGATGATCAGATTGGTAGCTTCCCTCTGCAGCTTAAGCGTTAACCAACTTAATTAACATGTTTTGTTGTTGTTGCTATAGAAACCATCTTTAAAATTCCTACTGGAAGATGGTGGAACAAGCTGATTTTTGTCTATACGTGGCCCATCAAGTTCATGCTCTTCATCACGGTTCCAGATTGCAGGAAGCGCAGACGGATATATCCTCTCACATTCATTATGTGCGTCATCTGGATAGGACTCAATTCGTACATGGTTTCCTGGATGATCACCGTAATAGGTGAGTTCGATAGTCTTTGACATTTTCATTTTAAAATTGAATCTGCTAAATCCGTCACTAGTTAAATGCATTATTAATTTTGTTATCATTATCATATAGATGATTTATTTAATATGCAGGTATTGTTAATTAGGAAATGTTTAAAACATTGTAAAGAGTAATAATTATAATGCAAATTCAGTTTTTTATGGTAGCGTTAATGAGTGTACGGAAGTTTCGATCCGTTCTTTAATGAAAATGTATACAATCATCAGGTTACACTCTGGGCATCCAAGACTCCATCCTAGGTCTAACGTTCCTGGCAGCCGGCGGTTGCCTCCCCGAAGCCATCAGCATCACGATTACCTCGAGGAAAGGTCAGTTAACTTCAAGAACTTCTAGGTGTTAAGTTAACTATTGGTTTTTGTTGAGCAGGGGAAGGTGCGATGGGCGTTTCGAACGCGCTGGGTGCGAACACCATGAACATCCTGCTTTCCCTGGGTCTTCCGTGGTTCATCAAGACGACGGTCGTGGGTCAGGCGAGGGCGATGTCAGTCATTCAGATCGAATCCGGCTCCATCGAGTACACCATTCTCGCCCTAATCATGGTCGCAATCACGCTGTACCTGACGCTCTCCTGCAGCAAATTCCGGCTCTCGAGGATAAACGGCATCGTCCTCATCATCTTCTATCTGCTCTTCTTAGTGTTGGCCATCGTCTCAGAGCTCGTATTCTTCAACAGAATCGAATGCCCCGATTAGACTCGACAAAATCAAATCCATCAATGCGAAAATAGTTCCTTCTCATCCTCATTCTCCTCCTTCACAATTCCAGGACGTTTCGCACGTTGCGCAAATAGTTTTGATATTTTTTAAATAAATTTGTATTTATATTTAGCCGTCTAAGATTATTATATATATGTATATTTTGTTCATTTCGTTCCTAGTTTTATACAAATATTGTTCTTTTTTTACATTTTAAATACACACACACATACACAAACACAACGCACACTTCTTGAAACAATTCGTTATTATTTTTTTAAAGTTTATTTAGTGTTGTATGTTTTTGTTTCGCGTTAATTTATTATTTCTAGCTGATTTATACATGCTGCTGAATCGTGAATCGTTTTCAGATCGTTGGAAAATATGAAACTGTGATACAATTTGTAGATTTAAATGATGTTATGAAATACAAGAAAAAAAGCAAATATTTTATTACAAACCAATGCAAATTTATGTTTTATACCTTGACGTTCCTTGCATTTATTTCTCATTAGGTGTCATATGTTTTATATTGATAAAGTTTCCCAAACTATGTTTTTGCTATTTAATTTAATATACAAAATTATAGATTATCCATTATTAAGAAGTTGACGGTCAGTAGGAACAAGTGATGTAAAGTGAAGTTTGAAAGTTGACACTATATGTTTCACAACCACGTGCATATTGAAGCTGCAAGTCGTATAATAGGTGGAAAATGAAGTTCAACATAAAAAAAATGTTTCTAAAACATAACAATAGGCTTCTACTTGAACGCCGGTAAATGCACATTTGTGCCGCTATAGCCGTAGTGTCTAAAAACGACCGTTTAGTTTTGGCGGCTATAGCCGTCATGTCACATAATGAACTTCACTTTGACGGCTATAGCAACAAGTGTCCGTCAACGTATTAACAACCCCACAAAAAAAACTCGTCGCAAGAAAAGTTTTGGAAACTCTGATCCAAATTCTCATATTTTTTAAAATCTTTTTCATAACTGTTTTAAATCTGTTGTCGATTGTTTAATATCTTTGAGATATTGCCAATTGTTTTTTTATGGCGTTTTCATAATGTCTTAAGTTTTGTTTTCCTATCGATTGACACTTTTTTAAACTTACTTCTCTTGTTTGTTGTCTAACATTTTGTATCCATATTGTCGATTGTTTTGTAACTACAATCAAGGTTAGCCATGAAGCCATTTCTTTTCTCACTATAAAAACTACATTTTTTTCTGCAGCAGTAGCAGTTTAGGAATTTAAAATATATGTGGAAGAAATGATTGTGTTTGTGTTGCGCTTCAGTTCGCGGTTTACATTAAGAACGGAGCAAAGTAAACTGTTTCCAGCTAATAAATTCCGCAAGCCCGAATTTCGCTCCCGTTTTATTTTATGCCTCTTTTATTTTCGTTTATCCTTGTCCTTCGCAACCGGGACATTCTTATCGTCTTCCACTTAACGTTTATCCTTCATTTGCTTGACTTACTGCGATTGCGATTCCTTGCTTGACGACATCTGCAAGTACAGTTTTTAAGAGTGAGCTCAGAAATTGGATTAGTCCTTAGCAACCAGGAAATTCTTTTTGTCTACCATCTAACATTCTTTTCTTTGATACCTACTTTGATGACATATATAAGGACGGTTAAGGATAGAAAAGAAGGAAATATTTGAATTAAAGAAAAAAAAAAGATCAAAATAAGAGTGAGCACAGAAATTGGATTAGGTTTGCGGCGGCGGCGGGGGCGGCGTTTAGTGGTTTTATTGGCCGTTTTAAAAATATACTCTTCGGTAAATATTGACTTTCTTAATTGCGGCCGCGTCCACCGACGTAAAACAGAAGCAAGCACATTCAAATTGAAATACACACTATACATCTCACTCTCTCTCTACCTCTTCCATTCGCATACACAAACACATTTCGATTGACCTTTTTTTTCTTCACATCCTTCGTCAGCTTCACCAAAAAAAAGTGTATTTTTTTTCTAAAAGGTTATATTATATTCAAGGTTAGGTTACGTTACACAACACTCGACCTTGACAGAAAATTTATGGACGCCCTCTGTCGGGTTTCCATATAACAATTGAAAGAGCAAAACCGCTTGATTTAGTTTTATAAAGCTTATATTCAATTTTACGTGAAATTACGCAACTTTCGTCAATGAAAAGTCTATTTTGTTCGACGCCATCTGTCACAATTGAAATCTATGTCACAATTGAAATACAAACCATAACACTTCATTTCATTTGATAAAAGGTTATATTAAATTCAATATTAGGTTTCATTATGTAACTTTCATCCATTACAAGTTGACCTTGATGGAAATTTGATTGACGCCATCTATCGGATTTATATGCAACATTTGAAACAGTAATCACATCTCTTCAGTTAGTAACTAAATTTTATTTCATCGTTGAGTTAAAGTTACAAAATGTTATGTAATATGTTTTAAGTCAACCAGAAATTATTTGAATATTCATAAATAGATCACACTTTTACTGGTATGTTATACGAATTGCAAGTTTGTAAGTTTGGGATTATTTATAACTTTTGATGTGAAATCATTTAGTATTGTATTTTATTTGCTGCCCATTTTTGCACACGATATTTCATAAAATTTGTTTCGTCAAGTCGGATTATCGTTATCATAATTGCCAAAAAAAAATAACGTTGAACTTAATCAATAATTAGTCTTTATTGCATCATCAAACTGTGCATAACAAAGAAATTAAATTAAAAGGTAAAATATGTATTTTAATTATTGCTTCAATATGCAAATTCTGTTCGTTAACTCAATTCAATGTAGCCACTTTAACTACCGACCGAGACAACACTGTGTCTGTCTGTTATAGATTTTCGTCGTCTTCGTAGTAATGCAGTCAACGACAATGTATGAAGATGCATGTGAAATCCATTATTATAATTGCATAAAGTACGTTCACAGAATATTAATTCTGTTGCCTCTGCTGTAATAGGATTAACTTCAGTTCAAATATGATGCTTCAAATTATTAGAGATTACTTTATCTCATATTTGCTAGTTTAAGTTAGATTATGATAAATGCTTTGTGCAAGGTACACATATAGACGTTATAGATACATATAATTGATCGGTTGTTGAAAAATTTACTACAACACTGTTCAAAAAAACGGTTTTTCAACTTTGAGAGCAAATTGCAGGAAAACGGTTATAGTTACAAATCTAGGAGTAACTGCATATTTAAGCCTGAAGGTTTTACTTTAACCAAAGTATTAATATATCAGATTAGCATTATCAAGATCAAAACCTGAAGAACAAAACGTGCTTTTTTGAGATTTATTTATTTTTTGCAACTTTGAGGCTAAATTACTTTAATTAGAGTATTACAATATCAATTTAGGGTTATTGATTGCTGAGCTATACATCAAAATGTGGTGACAATACTTTTTTAAGTTTAAAATAGAATTTTAAAGATTGAGATTAAATTATAGAGAAAACGATATTAGTTATAAATCTATAAATACTTGCACATTGAAACCTGAACATTTCACTTCAATTAGAGTATTAACATATCAAATTTACTTGATGAATTCCCGAGTAATACACCAAAACTTGGAGACGATGCTTTCTTGAGATTTAAAACATATTTTTCAACTTTGAGAGTAAATTACTGGGAAAGACTATTAGTTATAAACCTGAAACCTGAAAATGTAACTTTAATTAGAGTATTAATTTATTTAATTAAAAAGCTTAGATTAACAGTTTATGTATTGTTAAATTAGATTCTATTAAAAGTAAATATTGAAGAATTCAAGTCCATTTTTTTGGAAAGTTTTTCAAAAAATCTTAGAAATTATAGATTAGGAACGATTAATCCAATACTTTCTTAGTAGCATTAAATTTGGTTAGTTTAATTGCTATTTATTTAAAAATTTGCAGCTAACTTGTAGCATTGAAATTATATCCAATTAATACTGTTTGAAACTGAGCAGCTTTAATTAAATGCACAAAATAACTCCATTTCGGTGTTATATATTGTGCACGTCGAGAGTTTCGCCACTGGAATTTGTATATCTGACGTTCACAGATAGCAAGCAGCAAGTTTTCGAGGATGGAAAAGCGCAGGTAATTGTACTGCATCGTTCAACTAATTTCCGCATTTAACTCTAACAAAGTTATAAGCATTGATGAAAGCCGTTCAGTGTTTGTATTACATATAAATAAGTGGCTTCGTTTACATCGATTCGAGCAATTCCAGCGGAATTCTAAAAATACGCAGCGAAATCCCGTATCGGATGATCAGAAAAAGATGTGATCAATCCAGATTATGCAATTCCAATTATTATGCTGTTCCCTTTCAGTTATTTCAGCGAACCCAAGAGATTTCATATCATTTCGGAACGCATTCATCCGGTGATGAGATTCCAGTCACATAATGGCATAAGAAATCCCATCATGCCGGCATCCGTTTGTCTCTCTCTCATCTGTTTTTCTTCGATCTTTTGTTTATTTGTTTTGGATTTCTATCGTTGTCTACGGCAGCCATTCTTCTATTGCCCGGCGCATCCACCAAATTTTCAACAGGCAATCTCAACTCGTTCAATAATAAAAACAATAATAAAAACGTCCATCAACCGCAGCGTTTGTATTGATAGATTTCCATTGAGCTTTTGAAGCAACAAAGATTAACTTTGCGTTTTGTGCACGGTACGCGAAAATTTCCAATTAAATTACAAATTTGCTGTCAAAACCCCCACAAAGGGAATGAATCGTTTGCGTTGGAGGAAGCTGCACTCTGGTAACGTGTAAATTCAGAAGAAGAGGCTGCAAACTGCGTTACGATAAATTGAAGAGAGAAAAAAAACTGAAAAAACATATAAATCGGATGATGGCAGATGGTGGGCAAGGCGAGATCAAAGTAAACAAACTTCAAATAAAACTGTGTGTTTACACGTTTTGCAGAGGCGATAGTTTGTTGAACATTCGGAAAAATAATAAAAATAAATGAGCGGGGAGCGCTCGAAGAAGACCATGTCGAAGTGAAGAGGAAATGAGAGGAGAAAACTGAAAAAGGATAACAAAAAAATCAAACGCTAGAGAGAGAATTCAGCCCACGCACTCTCGCCAGTAATACGTATACGCTATATACTATATAGTATGTAGTATATACATGCAGACGGAGAAGAGAAGGTCGAGATGGCTCTGGGAACGCGTGCAGAAACAAAGGCGAGACTGGACTGAATTTATCGGATTTCAAAGAGCGGGAAATCTCGCTTGTTTCTTGTGTTTGTACGTGTATATTTTCGTTCGTTGCTTGATTTATGCGTTTCGCGTAATTCAATATTATATATGTTCGAGTGGTAGACAGGATGGACGGAATCATCATAATCCGGGCAATACGAAAACATGGATGGAAAAACCACAAACAGCAAATCTGAATTTGCAGGAATTCAATTGGTTGCAAATAGCGTACATTACCTTTCATTACTTATCGAATTTCAATGCATTTAATCTTCTATAAAATAATAATTTATTGTAAATCAACCTGGATAGTTTATGTAAAACTTATATAAAATTTCATCCTAGTGTTAATCTTTCAATCATTTATTTTTTCGATTACTGAAAGACACATTTTGCAGGCTATTTATTGTTCCAAATTGTATATATGGAAGAATTACAAACTTCCTATAATTTACGGACAAAATTGACTTTAAAATCAAATATAATTGTCTTGATTATTTTAAACGACATAATTATCTATTAGTTAAATGCTTTCCAATGTATTATTTGTCATATTTGTAATTATTGTAGATTTCCTATAATTTACAGTCAAAGCTGAACACATATTTTTAGAATCGATAAAATCAAGTGACTGTACAAATCATTCATTTTAATGGTTATTATAAATCACACAATATCCGTTAACACGTTGACGGACACTTGCATCTATAGCCGTCAAAGCAAAGTTCACTATGTAGCATGACGGCAATAGCCGCAAAAATGAAACGGTATGCACGTGTTTGTGTAATATATAGTGTCAATTTTCGAACTTCTCTTGTTCTTACTGTCCGACAACGTGTTAACATTATAATAAATGTCATGGTTTCCAACGTACTATTCGTTCTCTTTGTACCTATTAGTGATTTGTTGTAATTTACTGTCAAAGTTGAAAAAAAAATGTTGTCTGAAAAAATTGAGAATTAATGAAGGTTATTCATTTTCAGGATTATTATAAACCTCGCATTTATCTATGAGTATTATTATTATTAAAGTTGAATAGTCAAGCTTTCCAATTCACCATTAGCAATATTTGTGGCTTTTACGGATTTCCTGTAAATTACTGTCAAAGTTGAAAAGACTATTATTTAGAATCGAAAAATCGGTTCTCTTAGAAATTATTATTTTTTTGGTTAATATTTTTTTTTGTATAACGTCTGTTTTTATTTACAATCTATTTTATAACAAAACATTCAGTAAATGGTTTAACGGTTGACAAATGACAA
>JAFMTC010000178.1:298211-326242 GCA_018845635.1 Nicrophorus orbicollis
TATATACAGAAGGGGTCCTAATACGCTTCCTTGTGGTACACCTGATTTGATTGGATGCAAATCTGTTACTGCATCGAACACTTTCACTTGATTTGGTTAATATAAATGACACAATTATCTATTATTAATGTAATTAAAGTTGAATAGTCAGGTTTTCTAACGAATGATTCGTGATATTTCTCACTATCATAGTTTTCTTGTACTTTATTATCAAAAATAAATAAATTTTTAAGCCTCGAATCGTTCATTTATTTTATTTTATTTATCGTTCATTTATTCATTATTGTAAATAGCACAATTATCTATGAGCATTGTAATGAGAGCTTTTCAACGCATCATTCATCATATTTGTGGCTATTACGGATTTCCTGCAATTTACTAACAAAGTTTTAAAAGAACTATTTTTCGAACCTCGTAAATCGAGTTTTTTTTACAAAGGTTACTAAAAATGACACAATAATCTAAGAGCATTGTAATTAAAGCTGAGTAGTTCAATGCAGCATTCTTTATATTGGTAACTATTACAGATTTCCTATAATTTACTGTCAATTTTTCTGTCTCGAAACTGAAATTGTGTAAGCATCAGGACATGCACCCCTTCCATTGTTTGCGCGTTCGAGTCGAATCTATTTTTAAGGTATTTGATTAATGGTCCATTTTCCAGCTTTTCTCTAAGCATACACATCGTGGCGCGTTTGATTGAAGTGTTTGCACTTTGAATAGATCGACGATGCGTCGAAATTTCAATTTGCAATTACTGCATCCCCGGACTTCCTACACGGAAATGTGTAGACTTAGCATGATTGATCGTAGTTCGGTGGTGGGTACCTAAGAGTTCCTGACCTTCGTTAACCTTGACATAAGCATTAAACGAAGCGCTTTGACGTTTATTTGACAGATCCATCCCGTCCGTTGGTGTGGAGGCGGCTGCTGCGGCGGCGGCAGCGGCGTCGCCGTCGTCCTCGACTGTTTTCACCGCCGCCACGCTCGAAATTTGTAATACATGTTTCAGTCTTTATCAGGCGACTCCCGAAGTTCGCAGCGCGCCGCTTCAGGTCCATCGGACGACACAAACTTTCGCGAACTCTTCGCGCGCGCTCATCTCACACCTCACAATTCCATTAAAGTTTACAGTTCCTTGCAACATTCACCAAAAGTTGAAGAAGTTATTTTCTTCTTTGGAAGTCGACGAAGCAGTTGGTAAGCCTCAATTCATTTTGTTCCATTCAACACGTTAGCATCTAAATTTACATCTAATCTGTATATTTAAGTAACGCCGCGAAATTTATGTAAGCGTAAACTTCTGTCTCGTCGTCTTGGTAGTGAGTGACGGAGAAACGAAGAATTTTAATTCGACAATAGCAGAGGAATCCGCGTTGTCTCAATGCCGATTCAATGGAACGAACGTTCAAATACTCAATGCAAATTGAACGAAATTGGAGTTCGCTGTAAGAAATTGTCAGACGAAAACGACGACATTCGCTATAAAATTGTAATGCAAACGCGTTTAAATTAAAATGTACATGACTTTACTGAAACCTTCTACCACATATATGCAGAGATACTCAAAACAAATATAACTGAAGCAAGACACACAAAACGCAAACAAGTATATGCACTTTACTTGAATTCTCAAACTTTGTTAAAACACATTCTGCGGAAAACAAACATAAATTGTGTTTTCATACAGTAATACATCATTTCTGAAGAACATACATTTGCATTAAAAAAAATCTTCTTAAAGTTACTTAAAATGATGTATTTCTTCTTAAAATACAAAAAAAATATTTACTTATAAAGTATTGATATTGAAATAGAGAATATACATAAAAAAAGGTGTTCCACAAGGTAATGTACTTGGTTTTATTTTTATCTAATTAAATAATTATTTCAATGCTTTTTAATGATGCTTTTTCAATTATATATTAGTCATTTAGACAGAAAGACATGTGATCTATAGCACTTTGCAGCGGTGGTAATAATTGTGTTTCCTTTTTTATTATAATTATATATGAATTTTGTATTATTTTGTTGACTGTTACAAAAAAAAAGATAAATAATAATAATATTAGTAAATCACTCTAAACGTTGCAAATTTGTATAATCAATAGAAAAAATCATTAAAAAAAAATAAGAAAAAATCTAGTAAAATCTCTATTTTCTTCTTTGAAAAATCAAAATATTTACTTAAAAAAATTATATAAAAATAGAAAAAATGCGCATATTTGTGTTCCACAAGGTAATGTACTTGGGTTTAATTATTTTTTGTGCACAAATTTAATAATTATTTCAATGTTTTATTAATATGAAAATGCAAATAAATATTCATTTTAATCATAAAGTTGCAAATATGTATATAATCAATAGAAAATAACAGTAAAATCCGCTTTCTTCTTTAAAAAATTTAAATAATGAAATACACAGATGACATATGTTTTTATTAATCAATACAATTAAATATTAATTTTTATATAGACTGAGACAGTTGCCATTTGTATAAACATTACAAAATTTAAAAAAAAAACAAAAATCTAGATTAATTGAATATTAATTAAGTAGATTAGTTTAAATGCAGTGTACTTGGATCAAGTACTAATAATTTGGTTATTATGTAAAAGCTGTCGACTTAATTGCTCCAGATAATGATGGAAATCTGATTAAAATTAACAAGGGAAACCGTGAACACGAAACGATCCGCAAAGTTTCGGTCTTGCACTTGGAAGATGATATCGTGTCGGAAGGATAATGGATTGCACGAATGCAATTAATCATCGCCCATGAGGTCATAAGTGCATATTCTTGCATCTCCACTCATAATGTTCGCTCAGATTCAAACCGGAAGTGAATTTCGTTTGTTCCATCGGGCGGGGCACAGTCTCATTAATAACTTATTTACAGAGTTGAAGTCGAAATGCAATTATCATTTGCATGCACTTTGAATTCGAAATGAAATTTGCGAAACACTGAGTCTGCAGACACAATTTGTACAGCCACTCCAATAAGCAAAGTAGCGAAACGAAGGAAGAAAATACACGGAATTAATCTCGAGAAATACGTTTAATTTCGGTTCAATTCTAAACATATTTTTTATTAATTATGTTTTTTTTTACGATCCAAATATTTGATGAAAGCTTCTCCGAGTTTATGAACGTGTAGGGGGGGAGTCAATAAAAATTAATTTGATTAAATATTATGGAACGCGGGCAAACAGTGACGGAATTTGCACAAATTTAATATATATTGACAATTCCGTTTGCGCAAATCCTTTTATGGGGGGCCAGATAAAATTAGATCGAGTAGGCGTTAAAATTTGACGTTTGTCGGTTACCTGAAATGTCAGCTCAAGCCCTGCATGCAACCGTGCTGTATCCTGTGGGTAGCGGGAACGATGTGTTTACATTCAGCTTAGCGGTAGCGGCAACAACAAAGCTCGAAGATGATATGCACACCACACGTTATCAGTCTGCGCGAAATTCAATTTGAAGCAACGAAGGACGTTCTCGATGGCGGCGACACTTGCTGTAAACAACGTAACCTTGCTTACAGATAACACAGTTGAAAACAAAAGGTGAGATTCGGAGACAGGATGTTTGTCCCGTTGCAATTCGGAGGTACCTTGAAAACAATATTTTGCTGTTGTTTATCAATATTTTAGGAGATGTCATGGTAACGAATTAAGTAATAGGTATTGATGAAGTTTGATTCTTATTGAGAATTATTAGAATTTTCTTTTTGAGGAAATATTAAGAATCTTAAACCAAGTTTGACTAAAATTAAAATATGAGTATTATTAGTTTACGGTCTTATTGGAAATTCGTATTTAGTAGTCTAAAATTAAGACTAATTGAAACTGAAAGTGTTAGTTTAAGACAACATCTCTGAATTTGCTACATGAACAACAATAGAAGCTTAGAATTGCGTCTAAGTCTGAGAAACAAAGTTTAACTAAGACCACGTCTCTTAATTACATTAAAACATGATTAATATTAGTTTGGAGATTCGTATTAACTA
Source organism: Nicrophorus orbicollis (assembly GCA_018845635.1). NCBI lineage: Eukaryota > Metazoa > Arthropoda > Insecta > Coleoptera > Silphidae > Nicrophorus > Nicrophorus orbicollis. The sequence goes on from JAFMTC010000178.1 coordinate 302,223, forward strand.
GTATAAAACTAAGTCCAATAGAAACTGAAAATGTTAGTTTAAGGCAACATTTCTTAATTTGCTACATGAGTAATAATATAAGCTTAAAATTAGGTCTAAGTCATAGAAACAAAGTTTAACTGAAACCACGTCTCTTGATTACATTAAAACATGATTAATATTAGTTTGGAGATTCGTATTAAGTAGTCTAAAACTAAGTTCATATGAAACTGAAATTTTAGTTTAAGACAACATTCCTAGGTTTGCTACACGAATAATAATAGAAGCTTAAAATTAGGTCTAAGTCATAGAAACAAAGTTTAACTAAGACCACGTTAATTGATTACTTTAAAACATGATTAATATAAGTTTACTTTATTTTTGGAGATTCGTATTAAGTAGGCTAAAACTAAGTCTAATTGAAGCTAAATATGTTAATTTAAGATAACTTTTCTGAATTTGCTACACGAACAACAAAACAAGCTTAAAATTGCGTCTAAGTCAGAGAAAGAAACTTTGTTTTATGTCAAAGTCGAAGGTCTCAACATGCAGAAAAAAAAGTGGTATGAAAAATGCGTTAAACATAGCAGCCGATGATCGGTTTATTGGTGTTTGATGTAGCTATATCATCGTCCACATATTTCATACTTTTCATATTCTCTCCGGCTTACTCATGCGAAACATTGTTTAAAATTCCTGGCATTTCAATGCGTTGGAATTTATATTAAGAGATGCCCTGTCCTACGTTAATTTCAAGCAAAACCCCATCGATTTTACGTAATTAACATTGTCCGTGGCGCCGCAATTCCGGAATTCCGAAATGTATTTCGATATGGTATTTGTTTATTGCTCATTAAATTAGACGTACGTTTATTGAAAATCTATCAATGTAATTACTTAGATTTTGTTGATGATACAATTATATTAATCGTAGCTTAGTTAGTTTTTATTTAATTATTCGTAAACCTAAAATTTAAGACGACTGTTGTCATAGAAACGTCAAATGTTTAACATTTAAATTATGTTTTTAGATTGTTTTTGTTTGTTTGTTTATTTGTTGTTAATAATATACATGAAATATTCTTTAATTCATTGTATAGAAATCTAAAATAACTGTTGTCATAGAAACGTCAAAAGTTAAATTATATTTTTGCGAATTTGTAGTTCAAATATTAATTAAAATTCTTTAATTTATTACACATAATTAATAGATAAGTATAGATAATCCGATTATTATTATAGTAATCCATAAATTTATCATCTATGCAGTTTTACTATGCTGAATTTTACGACTTTTCACAATAGTGATATTAAAATTTTGAGAGAAAACGTGAATATTAATAATAACCGGCAACACTGTTGCACTTTACGCAATTATTTTTTTAAATTCTAATGCGTCATGGAAGAAAAGACAATGAATTTTATTGCTTTTTCAAAGCGATTTCTTCCGTTTACTGATAATTACGTAAAACTTAATTGTTGGAAGTAAATGAAAACATAAAACGCACTTATTTTCTTTATCTTTTAAATCGTTAAGAAATTAATTTATAAAGTTGGGAGGAATAACAACTGTTTATAAGAAATTCAGTTTTATTTAAAAAAGAATATCAACAAGAGTCATTCAAAAAACTTAAATTAGATTAGTAACACTAAAGGGTGAAAATAGAAGATGAAATAAGTGAAGAGAGGGTTGCTAGGTATGGTATACCTCAGGGGGGAATTCTCGTTCTGATGTTGTATGGAATATACACGCGAGATATAGAAGAGATAGGCTTCAGAGGCAGCGTCTACATGTAGACAGATGACACGTGTATGATCTACAAAGAAAATGAAAAACAATAATTAGAATAGATATAAGAGCTGATATGGCAAAACTGGAGAAGTGGTGTGAAAAGAACCTTCTAACAATAAATGAAGAAAATACAAAATGCATAGCGATAAAACAAAAAAAAAAAGAAAATGAATATAAAAATTGAAATAAACAATAGACCAATAGGACAGGTTGAACAGACAGTTTATCTGGGAATATTGTTAAATGAAAAAACGAAGGAACGACATAAGACTAGAGGGGAATAGGATAGCCGTACTAATTGATAGTATTCTGGTGAGCGGTGTCAGGGAATACAATAAACTTCCGGACGACATAAAAATAGATATTAACAAATTGAAGAAGAAATTTAAAGAATGGTATCAAAAACAGAACATATTTACAAATACAAGAAGGTCACTTGCAATACCAGCCTATGGAATACCCATGGACTGCAGCAGAGGAGCATGAACCCTTAATAATTTATATGTAAATATGTAGATATAAATAAGATAAATCAATACAAAAGAAATTTGTCATTCGAGATTTAAGTGACTCATCAAACCGTATGGTTAAAGTCGCCGGTCCATATCCTAATAAAAAGAACTCGATTCGAGTTCCAGATACAGCACAGGATTTGGTAGTTCCTTTCAGGTCATAATTCAGTACTTCTAGTCTGAGGCAATGGATTCCTAGAATAGAAAACAGACTTCAAGGCATTATTTGTTAATGGGCAATGGTTCTAAATTCTACCGTCTTTTCTTTGTAAATTGCCAAATAAACATGTTATTGCATTTCTGGAAAATTTTATCATTAGCGATGAGTGAAAGTGAGGATGTGAAATATTACCTGACTAAAGTAAGGGTGGGGTTAAATCATCCTTTCGTTAAGTAACCCCACCCCTTACAAAATAATACCTGGTAAGGTAATGCTCACTGCATTTTCGTATCATTTTAACTTGTGTTTACCTAGCATCAACATCTCAGGCGCAGCAGTCGTTAATATTACAGAGGAACACCATGGACTCGAAATCAATTATAGAATCACTGAAGGAAACACAACGTCACCAGTCTTTCCTTGAAGGAAGACTTGATGCATACCGCATGCAAATGAAAGAGCGGCACCATATGAAATGCGAAGAGGAACTGCAAGCTCTTACGCTGAGTAATAATATTATAGGTTACAAAAATATGTCCAAGGAGGAATTGGACAAAGCATTGAGATTAATAAAGGAACAAGAACGAACAATCGAGATGGAGAAGATACGCAGGAAACCACATGAAAGGCCACATGCAACCACAGTAGAACCTTCTGGATCTAGGGATAAACAAGATTGTCGGACAAAAAACAGATTCGAACCATATTGTCCAACACAAAATAAAGCGATAGCTAATGTAATTAAAAACACTGATTGTGAAAATCTTTCTAATATATTGGATATGGTTAAGAAGCTGGAAAAAGAAAAGAATGGGTTGACGAAAATTGGATCCGCATAATGTCATCTATATATTACATTGATTGCCTAAAGAAATGGAGGTTAGAAGGTAAGACCTTTGTATAAATTTTCAATATTTGTAATTTGTGTATAATTTGTAAATAAATATATAATTAATTGACTCTAAGAAATTTGTTTATTTTTTATTTACAAGCATCGATGCAAGTCGATTTTTGTTATATATGTTAATGTGAATGTAACATATCAATAAATTCTAAAATAAAATAAAGCTGTAATTTATTAGTTTGATAAATAAATTACAGTTGCCCTTTATCCTTAAGGTTTGTTACTGTTTATTTTAAATACTACGATATAATAAACACACTGTTTTTTATTGCTTATGGACATATGATCTTACATACATACCTATAGGTAATTTTATAAACTATAATTATTAGATCAAAGTATTTTCAATGCTTGCGGAAAAAAGAAACTTCGTAGAATATATCAAAACTCCAGGCTACCTGCAGATAAAAATAAATGAAATAAAGCTACGAATTAATTGAAACTTCTACTAAAAGAATTAAAAAATAAATCGATACAAGATTATCTGGAAAATCTCACACCTACGGAAGCTACGGAATACTCCTTGTGGAAGGCGACAAGGAAAATTAAACAACCTGCAGTTCACATTCCGCCAATCCGGAAAGAAAATGGTACATGGGCAAGAAGTAATGAAGACAAAGCCCAAACATTTGCCGAGCATTTCAAGAAAGTCTTTCAACCATACGCAACAGAAAGCACTCCAAGAAATGGAGAATCTGAAATAGATATGTTTCTGGCATCGCCATTTCAGATGTCTCTTCCTATTTTACCAATATCACCAAAAGAAATTGCTACACTCATTAACAACGAAATAAAACCGAAAAAGACTCTTGGATACGATCTAATCAGGGGAAAAATACTAAAAGAACTTCCAAAGAAAGGGATCTTGTTTCTGACCATCATCTTTAATGCAATTTTACGAACTGGACACTTCCCCTCTCAATGGAAAATAGCACAAATTATCTTAATTCCCAAGCCAGAAAAGGCTCCAGAAGATATAAAATCATATAGACCCATAAGCCTACTTCCTATTATATCAAAGGTATTTGAAAAGTTATTAATGAGTAGACTAAACGTTGCATTTTGGAGGAAAAGTTAACTACGCCATCTTTCGTACACAATTTAAGCATACTCAAATATTCATTAATTTTTTAACAAAATATATTTTTCCAAGACGGAAATTAATTGAAACGTTATAAAAAGTTGCCTTTTTTTAGTTTTAATTGAAAATATAATTGGTGAAACTGCCAATGTGATGCATTGTGAGAGAAAAGTTACGCCATCTTTCGAACACAATTGAAGCTTTCTCAAATACCCATTGATTTCATAACAAAAATATGAATTACCTGTCGATTCAACAAGAAAAATACGTCTCCAGGGATACGGAAAACAAATGGTACGTCCGTATCGTCGATGGGAAACGATTACGAAGGCCCCGAAAAGTTTTTATTTTTCCTTACATTCTTCGCAATTCAGTGCACGCGATTCCCCATCGTAAAATTCAAATTAATTTCGCTTTCAGAACTCCTTCCGAATGTAATTAAACCTCACCCTCTCTCCTAATGAAACGAACTTTGCTCCGGTTATTCTTTGTGTTTTTCTTTTTTTTTACTTGTTTCAGGATGAATATTTCAGGGAAAGTATTCTCCGTAATTATTATTATTCCTTCATCCCCCTTTTTTTTCCGTGAACCGTAAATTTTATCGAATAGAGGAAGGAAGTTGTGATGAGTGTGAAACATAAAAGCAAAGAAATATTTTTAGTATTTCCGACAAACTTTTATTTGCTTCTCACCTTTCTCTCTCTCTCTCTCTATCTTTATACAAATTTATAAATAGAAGAGGGTAGAAATATAAATTATACGTGTGTATTAATGTTTTCCTTTTCGAAATAATATTTTAATAGATACGAAAAGAGCGACGTCAAAGTGAGAAAATAACTTATATGCATGTGATTTTTTAAATTGCGGCTTTTGCTCTCGACATCAAAGGATTTCCTGCTTCGTGCCAAGTCTTCTCCGATGACACGGTAATAGGACATGCATGGAACTTGAGCAAAAAACACAAAATATAAGCAAACATAAAGAACGTTTGAAGTGAAATCAATTATCACATTCATTTGTAGTTAAATCCGAACTTAAACTGTTAATCTAGTTCTCTTTATTAAATTTTCCTTTTGTTTCGTTTCGTTTTTATTTGATTTAGTCCAATTACATTTCTCTCCCGTCTTCAGGGACTTAATTATAATCTGTGTTTAAACACAACATAATTATCATCTTCTTAGGGAATTCCTTCTTCTTTACATCAAACACATAATTATATAATTTACCTGTAAAAATCGAGATTGAGTTAATTTTTACTTCACTTGAGTAAAAGATTATGAGAAGTTTTTGGTTACGTTAAATGAACAACATTCAGTTTTTTATATTTCTTTTTAAGTTAATTATCCTGAGAATACTGGTTTTCTAAGATAATTAAGACAAGAAAGTTTTTAGATATAGAAGAAATGTTGTCTTAATGAAAATGTCTCAATTATTCAATTATAGTAAAGGAATAAGTTGAAAAAAAGTGTATCTTTACAAGTCATTAATTTTCTCGATAACTATAAACGACATAATTACAATTGAATATTCCAAATAAAGCTAAATAATCAGGTTTTCCAATGTGCTATTTGCTATATTTGTAACTGTTATGGTTTTCCTGTAATTTCCTGTCAAAGTTGAAGAAATAAGCTTAGAAAATCGAGTGTCTTTACACATTATACATTTTCTCGGTAACCATAAAGGACACAATGATAAGTATGCATCATAATTAAAGCTAAATAAACAGGCTTTCCAACGTGATATTTTTAATATTTCTAACTAACACAGTTTTCCTGTAATTTGAGGTCAAAGTTGATAAAAAAAAGCTTTGATAAATCGAGTGTCTGCACAAATCATTCAATTTCTCGGTAATCATAAACGACACAATTCTAAGTAAGCTTTCTAATTAAAGGTAAATAATGAGTCTTTTCAATGTTCTATTTTCATATTTATAACTATTACGGTTGTCCTGTAATTTGAGTTGAAAAAAATCTCTAAAACTTGAAATATTATCGTGCAATTTCAGAAGTTTAAATGTTAATGTTTTGATCTACTTTTATAATATTGAATCTTCTGAGAGTAAGTAAAATTGTAACAATGAAACACGTGTACCAACTAAACATTGTTATTAGCTTCGTGTGATATTTAAAGCAATGAACTGTTAATACAACAAGAAAGTAGACGAACATTTCTTCTAGTTTTAAGACGTGTTTTACACTCCTCATAAAGTTGTCCGTTTCAATTAAAAAACATCTGCGCCGTTTTTATGCCGCCATTCCATCCTTAAGATCACATTTCATTTTTTACAACCGAAACGAACAAGGTATTCGAACAGGTGCAGTTTATATCTAGGAGTAATTGAACTTTTCACACGTCTCATCGGTTGCATACAATTCTAATCAAGTTGATACTACGAAAATCTTGCAAAGTCACCCACATAGAGAAAAGTTTTTAATTAAAGTTTTCGCTGAAAAAAAAACAACATTAAAAAAAAATGATGCGATCAATATACAATTTCAGTGGTTTTTCCAACTGCAGCCGCTCGGAAACTCAAAGCCTGAACAATTTTGTATTATTATTATTCTCTCTCCGGCTGACATTCGTATCGTGGCCTTGTTTTTCTTTTCCTCTTCGGTTTTTCCCCCTTTTATTTCCACTGCTTTTCATCGTTATTTCGATTCTAATTCGTGTGTTTAGAAGCGCGTGGAGAACGCTGATTGCACCGAGTGTTAAATGGAGGAGCAACTCAATTCCTTCTCGAAGCCTGTCCATTGAGCATGAAAGGAAACGAATGGAAATAGAGAGAGAGAGAGAAAGAAAAGGTTCGAATGGGGAAAAATGGAAGGATATAATAATAAGGATGAAATGAATGGAGCATTTGAAAAATTCTTGTAAATTGAATTAATTTATCAAACCCGGGATAATATAATATGGATGGAAGCGACGAGGAGCGAACAATTTATTGAATCTTGTCATTTTTTTGACACCCGAACAATTGAATGAACGTCCGTAAGTCAGATTCGAATCGAGCTTTCGAAATTAACTTATACCAGTGTTTCCCAACGTGCGGTCCACTCACAACAGAGGAGGGAAAGTTGATTCTAAAGTGAGGGAAATTTGTAAAAAAAAAATGGTCAAGTTAATTGTTATAGGATTCTCAATCATTGTTACGTAAAATTTACATAGACGACATAAGAATTTTAGAATATGCACAAAAAAAAGGTTGGGAAACATCTTTATTACATGTTAATCATGTTTAACAAGCCATTGTGTCTGCTCGGAATTGCGCAATTCGTATTACATGAATACTCATTAGGTGCAGAATGAGTGCAGTTTCCATGGTGATACAAACGCGTTTCACCTTGCATATGATTGAATTTCATATGCAACTCGATTTAATGCTCCTCTTTTGCTTATAATTTGAGTGTATGAAAAATTGTAACATATTTTTTCTTAAATGAAATAATTCGGTTTAGTTTCTAACCATTTTTATTTACTGAATACTTTATTCACTATTTTTCGTCTATTATAGTAATTGAAGATCTAATTAATTTAAAACCATGGTTAAATATACACAATATCATTTTTTTTTCAAATTAGATCAAATAGAAATGCTGTAACAAATAATTTATAAATAAGTTTCTAATAGTTTTTATGAATGATTATTTTATTTACTAATTTTTTCTATTTAATTACAAAACCAAATTATATTTATAATAATTCCGTTGATTTCAAATTAGATCAAATAAAAGTGCTGTAACAGAAAAAATAATACGATTAGTAACTTATTCAATACATCACCTAAACAAGATTTTGCTTTCAATAAATATAGTTTCATTGAAATATTACAGTCAGATATTGATAACATCATTCCTTATTAATTTTGACAGGTTTTATGATTTTAAGGTTAGGAAGGAAGATGTTAATTTGACAGTAAAATATGAAAGAATAAGGTCTTTTGTTAATATTAAATTTAATTTGTAAATTTGCACAAGTTTATTAATTTATGAGTTATATAAGAAATATGTAAATTTGATATTAGTATATGAAATAACATCTTGTTTTGTTAAAATGACAAGCAACAAAATTTGATTTGTCAAATTTTGACAAGTTTAATAATTTAAGAGTTATATTTGGAAGATGTAAATTTTAAATTAAAATATGATTGACTTGTCAAATTTTTATAAATTTCATAATATACCCATACCTCGCTTTACGTCCTAGATAAGTTCCACGAAACTTGGCCGCAAAGCGAAAACCGTATAAGGAATCAATTATTGCGCTTGCGCAAAATTGGCAACATGTAGATATATCGACATCGAAAAAGTTTTTTTTGGCCGTTATAGGGAAACATTTTAGGCCGTAAATCGAAAACGTGCCTTCATTGAAGAGGGCCGTTATAGCGAAATGCCGTATAAAGAGCGGCCGTATAGCGAGGTATGGGTGTATAAGGATCTGGAATATGTCAATTTAATATTATATTATAAAATAACGTCTTCTTGGTTTGTTAAAATGATAATCAACTAAATTTCATTTGTCAAATTTTGACAGGTTTCATAATTTATGCTTTATAGAAATATGTCAATTTGACATTAGAACATAAATTAACGTGTTTTTTTTGTTAAAGTAACAAGCAACTAAATTTGATTTGTCATGTTTTGACAAGTTTAATAATTTTAGAGTTATTTGTGGAAAATGTCAATTTGAAATTAGAATATGAAATAACTTATTGTTTTCCTGTTAAAATGACAAGCAACTAATTTTGTTTAATCATATTTTGACAATTAACTGTAATTGTCTTAATAATTCAGATTAGCTTACTTCTTTGGTGTTCATGAAGATGCAATGGGCCGTTTTGAAGCAGGTATCGCAAATGTCTGTTCCGACTGAAAGAAAAACGATTTGTTAAGTTTTTATAAGATAATGTTAAATTTATTAAGACAAAATCAAATTTAATAAGATGAAGTTAAATTAAATTTACTCTGTGTTCCGCATTTCTTAATGGGTTCAACGTAAATGTCCTTCAGAGTGTCTGGAACTAGGGCGATGGCAGCTTCGATATTGATGGTGCCGTCTTCGTGTAACTTGAAATATTATTAACAGTCAATAACAATAAATTAAGCAATTTTTATATTACCAATTTTGGTGTGTCGTACAAGCATTTCAAGTAACATTTGAAAGTTTGATCTTCGGGAAATTGACCGTTCCTCGCCGTGGAAATCATCTCTGCAAAGCAAATAACATTGTTTGCGCACTATATAAAACCGAGTACACACCTTCAGTTACACCAGATTCTTTGACGCATTTATCATGCAATTCATCAGCCAATTCCTGCAAATCTGGATGAATATCCTTCACCTACAAAACACACCTCTATAATGAAAACCAAACATAAAGACTTGATAACTTACTTGCGCTTTGGCAAGTAACGCTAACGCGACAACAAAGGCACCGATTTTAATCATTCTTGTACAAAGCACAAACACTTTTGAATAGTTTCGAGCGTAACGTCTTCCAATTTATATACAAAAGCCGAGCTATTAAATTCATTAGGACTCACAAATGAGAATATTATTATGTTATGTGATTTTTACATGATTATTGGGAAGTGTTGACGGAGGCACGCGATTCTCAGATCAAATCTCATCTGATTTTGCATAACATTTTTAATAAATAAACAGGATGCACAGGCGTTCGATAAATCGCAAATGTTATGCAATTCACTTGATTAATCGACGAATCGTCCGCAATTGACGTCCATTAAGCACGTCTGATGATATATCATCACGCAACAGGAATCGTTCCTGGCGATGATTCGCATCACGCATCCCGGACGGATCAATGAACTGTCAAATGTAATGTGTACTGTTTGTGCAGTCCGAATACAATCATCGATTAAAAGAATCCAATTTCCGAGACTGTCATGTCAAATCAAGTGACATATTTTACCTGTCATTTTGGTAACCTGTCAGCTTGTGATAATCCAAAATTATGAATAACTAACATTTCCTTATACTAAGCACTCACTGTTTGTGCATTCCAAATGCAATCATCAATTAAAAATATCTAATTTCCGTGACTGTCGTGTCAAATTAAGTGACATATGTCATGTGTTACATGGTAACCTGTCGCATTCTGACATTTGATAATTGTGAATAACTATGATTTTCTTATAACTAAACACTGTTTGTATATTCCGAATGCAATCATCTATTAAGAACAACCAATTTCCGTGACTGCCGTGTCAAATCAAGTAACATATGTCACATGTCATTTGGTAACCTGTCAGCTTGTGACAATCCAAAATTATAAATAATTAAGATGTTCTTATAACTAAGCACTGTTTGTGCATTCTAAATGCAATTATTGATTAAAAATATCTAATTTTCGTAACTGTCGTGTCAAATTAAGTGATATGTCATCTGTCGTATTGTGACAATTAATAATTATTAATAAGTACGATTTTCTTATAACTAAGCACTATACATTCTGAATGAAATCATCAATTAAAAACATCCAATTTTATTGACTGACATGTCAAATCAATTGACATATGTCACCTGTCATTTGGCAATCTGTCACTTTGTAACAATTTAAAATTGTGAATAACTTAGATTCTGTTTGAACTAAGTTTCCGATAGTTATTTTGAGTAAAATATTGGATACAATTGGGTTAAACATGTGTAATAAATAGACAGCGTTCTTCACCTCAACTTTCCATCGTTCATAACTTGTCCTCGACGCGTTCACTGGCGGCATTCCAATGAAAATTATTATCGGCAAAGTTATATAATTAGTTCGTGCGATTTTTTTTTAGTTGCGGCATTTTGAAACGGCGCCAAAATGAAAATTGTATAATTTGATTAATTTTTATAATAAGTGATAAAATTTGAGATTTATGACATTATGAAATGCTTTAACGTAAAAAATACAGATTTTGTCTCAAAATACGAAGAAATGTGATTAAAAATTCATCTTAATCTAACGGTGGACAATGATAGATTTGAACATGACAGGTGTCATTTGTCACCGAAGATAATGATACCAATTAAATAATTAATCACAGGATTCGTATTGGGTTCACCTGATTAATTATTTAATTAATTGTATGATTCATTGTATTCAATATGAAACTCTTGAACGTAGAACTTAAATTTGACAGGTTTAATAATTTAAGGGTTATATCAAAATTATGTAAATTTGGAATTAGAATACGTTTCTTTGTTCTGCTACAATTACGAGTAACAACTATTGATTAGTCAATTTTTGATTGGTTTAATAAAGAGTTGATTAAGAGTAAAATCAGGAAAATGTCAATTTGACATTTAAATATGACATACCTTTTTTTAAATGACAAACAATAAATTTGATTTGTCAAATTTTGACAGCTTTAATTTAAGGGTTATATCAGAAAGAAATATATTTGGCATTATAATACGTCATTTTTTTGTTAAAATAACAAGCAATCAAACATGATTTATCAAATGTTGATAATAAATTTTAATTATTTTAATCTGACGATTTGTGATTACCAAATAAATATTATAGAAAATGAATTCATTGTGCAAGATAAGTGAAGAAAGTGGAGCTAGGAAGAAGAAGAAGAACTAAATAAATCACATCTTAATTAATTATTTAATTACTATACAAAATAAAAAAAACTGTTAATCTGTTTATTGCATGTTGCTTCAAAATTAATATTTAAGTATTAAAATAATTATGTTTTTCCTTGAAAAATTGTTCATGATTAGTTACGTAATTTTGGTGCAAACCGAGGATTTCAAATTGTTATTGCTGAGGACAGATTTGAGTAACTGATGAAGTTAAGTATACAAAATAATGCGGTAATTAAATTCAACCTAACCTATATGTGGAGATTGACAGCTGTCATTTGTCACCGAAATCTATGATTACCAACGAAATTGGTTTCGTACTTGGTACAATTGTAAATAATAAAAGCAGATTAATCTGCGTATTGCGTGTTGCAATAAAATACAAATTATAATATATTTCATATATGCTTAGTTACACAATTTTGGTCATGTTAGAATTATAGAATTCAATTTAAATTATTGCTGGTGCGTGTCTTCAGTTGGATGCGTGCTGAAAAAAAGCAATGCAACCAAAGAATTAATAAATTTTCATAATGCTATGTTAAATCGCACTGTAGCGGGCAGGAAAAGTAGCAGATGTGGAAAAATCTGTAAAAAGTTTTTAGAATCGTTAAATCCCACGTACAAAAGAAGATTTTCCGCAGCGGATGCGGTAATTTCCAGCGCGAAACTTTGCAATTAAAACAGAAGCCCCCCATTTACAAAGCTCGCTGCGTTTCATTACTTCTTTGAAGTTTATCCTTTTTTTATGTATAAATATAAAGTTGGTATTGTTTTTCGCATTGCAGAAGAATTATTTGGCAATGTCCGAGGACAGATTAAGGGAAATCAACGAGCAAATTCGGCAACAGTGTTTGAAGTTACATAAGAGTGAGTGAAATTTAAGCTGAAATTTGAGATTTTCTTTTTGAAAACTTTTTGATTTAATTCGCAGGGGATGGTTTCTGTCCGCCAATAGCGACGGAGAGAAACGGTCACGTGCTCTGCTGGCCGGCCACGCCCCCCGGAAGTGTTGCCAACACATCGTGTCCTCCGGACGATTCTTTCGATGCGAATCAATTCGTTTACAAGGAATGTTGGCCGAACGGGACATGGTTTGTCCATCCGGAGTCCACGACCGGAAGGGATTGGACGAATTACACGAACTGCATAAATCACGACGAACTGGAGGTAGTACAATCAATTCTATTTTTTGTGTATCTCCCGCAATTTGTTGCGTTTAAATATTTAACAATATTCGTGGCACGAAGTGCTCAGTCCCAAATGGACTTTAAAACCTTTATGGGTCATAAATTCGGAATTACGTCCCTCCACATGGAACGTCGATATTTCAATTTGTTGTCGTTCCTCCAGCCCTTTATCTTTTCTCTCCTCTACTCTTTGTGTTGTTCCGCAGTTCCACACGTACATCAATAAGCTCTTCGTCATAGGCTATTTGGTCTCCCTGGTGGCCCTCATCATTTCCCTCACGATCTTTCTGCTGTGCAGGTAAGTTTGCAAGGTTACATACCTAATCGATGCGCGCCGTGAAACTTTCTAGTAATTATACTTCTTAATTACCAAATTTGTATATATAGTACAAAACTTCCTGCTCTGTTTTACAAAGCCTTTGTGACTTGCAACAATAGAAAATGAAAACTCTTTTGTTAACATTTTTGTAATTATTAATTTAGCTAATTATTTTACTTACATTGACAGATAAAATGTCACAGAGATTCCGTTCAAACGAATCAAGTTTCTATAGAAAAAACGACATTTAAAAAAACCGGTTTTCGAATTATCAAAGAAAAAATAGAAAGAATAGATTTTTATATTTTATTTCCTATTTATTTAATATAGTCAAAATTAAAAATAGAACAACAAAATCTGTCAGAATATAACTTAAAAAACTTAACAATAATGAAACTGTAACATTCCTTGGTTTTTCGAATAAAATAGGATTTCAAAAATGACAGAATGTCTATTGATTTATTACTCAAACAGGTCCTTTTTGATACACCGGTTTTTCAGTTAGTCGGTTATCGAATTATATAAATTTCTTAGAAAAAAACCGGTTTTCAATAACCGTTTTGGAAATCGATAAACCTTAATCGGAACCTATTATGAAAATTAATATGAAATATCTCAAACTAGCAACTGTCATAGTTTATGTGTAAAACAGTTTTGATTGATTCTCGTCAGACTATATTAAGAAATGTATCAAAATAGTCCAACAAAAGAAATGACAACTTTCAAAGATAGCATCGTTAAAATAGGTGAACAACACCTAGATGCAATAACTATTACAGTTTACCTGTAAAACAGCATTGATTGATTGTTTCTCTTCGGTCTAGGATAGGTTTAATCATGGATGTGATGTGTCCTTCATCTGAGATAGACATAAACATTATGTGAAGGAAACGGTAATTACGATACTGAAACTGGCAATATCTGGTGAAATCAATCGTTCGATCCAAATCACTTACGATTTAGCTCCATTTTTTTTGCCATGATAATCTATTACAATTACAAAGGGAATCGTTGAAAAAAATCGGGGTCTGCCGTCGACGTTCATCCAATTAATACCTACCCCGAACAATGCGAAAAAGCAAAGGTAAATTCATACAAAAAAAAAGCACCGGAATCAAGGGTTCCGTCACTCGACGTGCGGAGTTATTACGAACAACCATGGAAACCGAAACAAAAGTAATTAGCTTAGTTGAATTACGTTTCCATTCATACCAACCGAAAAGGTTTTTTTCTGACTGTAATTTGAAATCGATACTGAAAAACAACAATGATCTTATTCGTATGTTGACTAAAATTCTCAAATTAGTAAAAAGGATTTCATTAGAACTGAAATGAAATCGTTGTCATCAACAAAATTTGTAACAATTTTAATTGCATTATCTTTGATTACAAAATATACCAACCGAAAAAGTTTTTTTCCTATATTATTTTAAAATCGATACTGAAACAATGATGATCTTATTCAAAATTAGCTAAAACTGTCAAATTATGAACAAATATTTAATTGTAATTGAAATTTCATTATGATCTGCAAATTTCAGGAGCGTAATTAGTTTATTCAAATTTACAAAACTAACTTCATGCGACATTGTTACCAACATATATATTTTAAATATAAAACAAAACTTATGTCAAAATTATGATAATAAATAATGATAAATAAATAATTCAAACGGTTTCAGGTCCTTGAAATGCACAAGGATTCGCATCCACATACAGCTCTTCCTCTCTTTCATAATGAACAATATCATGTGGATCATCTGGTATTGCGAGGTCATCCCGAGATCGGATCTCTTCAACAGCGATAACCCGGTGAGTGCGTGATTTATTGCAGCCGATGATTTACGATCGTCTTTCGCGTTACGTCACCTGGTTCTTAAACTAAATTTTCTAACATGACTTTATTTATATTCATTTTTCAAGTAGACAGTTTGAAAACTGACAGATGCCATTAAAAAATATATATTTAGATACATCATTTCAATAATGTTAAAACTAGAGCTTATTCTTTGTTTTATTGTATATAGATTGCTTTTTAAAAAGATACAAAATCCACACAAGCTATGTGAGAAGTGTGGAGTGGAGAAGAAGAAGTAGATACAAAATATGTTTCTTTAATGACATCACTTTTTAACTAGATTGTTGTCAACTTATAACTTAACTATTATTTTTATTTATTTAAACATATTTAATGAACTCGACTTTTTGCGGAAAGAGTATAAATTAATGTACAACAAAAAGTATAAGAAAAGAGAAATAAAAGCATTCTGTAATTACCAATTAGTTAAAAAGAAAAAAATAAACATTTATAATTTATTTATTGTTTTTATAAATTTAATAATTTCCTAAATTATCATCAGATGGTGCTTGTAGGTTATTTGTTAACTTGCTTTTATTATCAATGTGTAAAAATGGGGGATACCAACGTAGATTAATTTACACAATATTTGTTTATGCAACTTTATGTACTTTCATGCAGTTTTGGTGTCCCATATTGGAATTCCTGCTGCGTTACTTCCTGGTGGCTAATTACATGTGGATGTTCTGCGAGGGCCTCTACCTGCACATTTCCCTGGTGGTCGTCTTCGTTAAGGACGAAGTGGCCTGGAAGTGGTTCCTGCTGATCGGTTGGGGAGTTCCCCTCTTAATCATATCACTTTACGTCACCGTCAGAATACACGTGCTCGAAGACACCCAGGGGTACAATCACCACAAAACAAATAACGAGAAACAAACGAAAACTGTTGTTTTTTGTTACATTTTTGCAGATGCTGGATGGATCAAAGCGAAGCGGAGCTCATTTATTCGGTTCCGGTTTGCATCACTCTCATAGCCTCGCTAGGTGAATTCAATTATTCGTAATTAATTAGTCCTGAAGCGCTAAATGCCATTTTCGTGCAATCGTTTCAGTGTTCCTGATCAACGTGCTTCGAGTAATCCTGACCATAATGCATCCCAATTCCGATAATCCGGCACCTGCGAGGGTGAAGAAAGCTGCAAGGGCCGCTTTGATCCTCATACCGCTGTTTGGATTGCAATATGTCCTCATTCCTTTTAGGCCGGATCGAGGCGACTCGTACGCCAAACTCTACGAATACGTAACCGTCGTCGTAACATCTTTACAAGTAAGTGCAATCTATAATATTTCAGAAATTATCGATTAAAACGTGTGAATAATCTTATTTCCTTTGGTAGTCCTACATGTACTAAAATTATTTACATTCATATTGACAATCTGCGCCATATTTATTTTGTTTTTAATTATGACGATATTTTGATAACAGCAAATTTAAATCTTAATAATCAATTGCATCTATATAAACTTTAGATTACTAGAAAATTTGACCAATAATACTACAAACATTTATTGAATAAAACGAACCAAAAAAATTAATACCATTAATTTTAAAGAGAAATCCTGGACCTCTGGTGGTCAAAAACGTACTAAAGTTGTTTACATCCTCAGTATTGACAACCTACATTGAATAAATGCGCCATCCTTAATTTATATATTATCGTTTTCTTTTCACAGAAATTTGAATCTTTTTTTGAATATTTTTTTAACAAAATATTCGTTGTTGTTAAATTATGAATATCGTTATCATTTAGTGATAGAAGAGTGAAGTTTTAGTTAGTCCATAAAACGTGCGATATTGATTTCAAAATAAATAATATGCCCTTGGAGCTTATTCGCTTTGTTTATTTAGGTCATAATTAATGGTATTTGCCTGGGTTTCAGGACCGTATTTCAAGAGTTTGTATATAACCTTTACTTTAGGGTCGATATTTTTACGAAAATTCATTGCGTTTCCCCGACGCACAATACTCATAACTTTAAATTATTTATTTATTGCCCATTTTGTTCTCTCCAAATTTTTCATCCATTCACAATTTGTTTTGCAACATTTTACAATTACATCATTATGGACAACATGTTCATGAAATTTCAGTAAGTTGAAAATGCGGATTGTTTGGGAATTGGAATGGAAAGACAAAAGGATTGAACATTTTGTCGAACTATGGAAAACACATTGCCCGTTCATTACAATTTCTTTTGGTTTAATTGCACTGTAATTGCTCGTCAAATTTACCGTTTTAAACTAAATCAAAGCATTAAAACGAATGATATGCAAATCTAAAAAATATGCGTTTTAGGCTTTATATTGAAAATTTTGTCGAACTATGGAAAATATATTGATCATTCATCACAATTAATTTTGGTTTAATTGCGCTGAAATTGCTCGTCAAATTTACCGATTTAAAGCAAATCAGAGCTTTAATTTGTTAGTGATTATAATAGGATTCCCGTTAATGATATGCAAATCTAAAAATTGTGCGTGTTTAGGGGTTGTGCGTATCGTGCCTGTTCTGCTTCGCGAATCAGGACGTCCACCATGCGATCATGGGCTTCATCAACAAGAGATTGTACGCTTCTGGATGGAGCAATTACCAATACACCGGAGGCATGGACAGCGCCGGAGTGTACGTGATCAACGGGAACAACACGAACAGCGTGCGGATGCTTTGACTAAACCGGAAATCAGGAAATACCGATGAGGAGGGACGCGTCCTCTCAACGGACAAGCGGGAGGACGAGACAGTTGTGCAGCTAGAGCAGATAGACGCCGTCGAAGAGGACGAACTTTGAGCGAAGCGTCGCTTCGCCGGAACCCTTCAATTTTCCGCATCGATCCCTCAATTCGGATTCTGACGAATTAGTCCCCCATTCATCCAAATTTCCATGCATCCTTTCAGACGACAAATCGGTTTCAAACTCTAATACAATCACGAATCTATAATGGAAGAGTTATGGGAAAAAAGCCATCTATTGATAATTTGTCGCAACCATTTTTCATATTTATTTTCGTGAATCACCCTGTATATATTTTAATTTATTTGCAACAATAAGCGATTGTGCCACATCTATACTACGTACTAAGTGTATATAATATTTATAATAACGATAAGGCGAGTAGAATGTAAACTACGTAGCATTGTTTGCTCATTGAATTCAATTGATGACAAAAGTAAAAGTAATAATAACATTGATGGTCTCCCATTCTTTCGTAGATTAAGATCACTTATGTTTAATGTAAAGTATGTAATTCGGGAATTTACGCTTACGAAACGGATTTGAATTTAACAGAAATCTTATGACTTCGGTAATATTGATGTGCATCGATAAACATTGTTTACTTTGCCTCTAATAACCTCACATAATCACCGTGATTTGCGTCACTTTGACATTGATAGCTGTCAAGATTAACGTTTTCAGTATATACCATTATTTTACTTCAATGGCATTTATGTCTAGTGGTGGATTACAAATTATGGTAATGATAACTTAAAGCTGAGACATATTCTTGAACTGTCTAAAAAGAGATTATACATATTTGAGAAATCTTGATTGTATTTACGTTTTAACACGTATTTTTTGGGCAAATATAATTAAAAATTTCAAGTGTCAAATATATGTTTTAAAATGTCAACTGTCAAACATACATTTTCAAATGTCAACTGTCAAACTGTTCTTAATCTGCCATTGACTGTAAATACATGTTTTCATTTACATACTTGTTATTTTAAGTATCTCATTTATTTATTTTATACTTATTTTTGTACATATATTCACATTTTAATTAAAAATATTATACGTTCCTATTTTGTCGATTCGCTTTAAATTGACTGTTTTTTTATTTCGTTTTTTTTTATATAGATAAGTTTTACATAAGTGAACTTTATAGTAGTGTAGATTCATTGATTTTGTAAATAAATGTTCATTGCATAAACAAAAATTCGAGTGAGTAAAATATTTCGAAATCATTTCTGACAGCTGTCAATTACGTATGTAAAATATGAGCTGGTCTGCGTTGCAATGAAAGGGATCGACTATACGAATGCAAATTCAGAAATTGAAACGGTGATTGCGTTTTATGCGTCCGCAAAACGAGCATCAAAAGCAGATGCGGTTTGATGTCGAATGAAATTAAAAACTATTCAGATTTTCAAATACAAACTCTATGCAAATGCAGTATTTCAATAATTTCTGTGCATGTTTGTGAATGTTTATTACCCTGATTGTAGCTCAACCATTAATTTCCTCTTGTTGTTCGTTGATTGAATACCAAAAAAAAAAACAGGACGGGCTCAGAATCGTAAACACAAAAATGGGATTCGCATGCGGCTAATTGCGTCACTTCGACTCTCATTCATTCATATTTGTTCCAAGTTTATATTTATTTTATATATTTTTTTTTTGAGATTTCGTAATGAATGATCATTTTCGTAATTGCTGTAGTCGTATGCTAATGGTAGTTAATCTCGACGTTTCTGATTTGTATAATGACCGGCATCGGTGCGAACGAAGGGTAAACATTCGGTTATATATGAGGACGACCATTCATGAGTATTGCTTGTGTGCGGTAGATTGTGAGAGGAAAGGAAGAAAGAAAGAATCGAAAATGGCTTTGAAGATTTTCGTTGCTTTCCTCCTGTTTTCCATCGTCAACGTTTTGGTATGTAGATTCGTTTCGTAAGGGGGGTTTTCTTTTGGGTAATTACGGATGATGGATTGTTTTGAATTCAGGCGATGACAGAAGAGATGCTGGAGTTGGCAAGATCTTTGCATAATGCCTGCCAGGCGGAAAGTGGAGCAGCAGAAGGTAATATTTTATGAGCATAAAAATGTCAATATTAAATTATTAATATAATATACAAATCTCAAAAAGCATTCTAATCATAGCTAAATAATCAGGCTTTTTAACGTACGATTTAGCATATTTGTACCTACTACGGATTTGCTGTAATTTAAGGTCAAAATTGAAGAAATATTTTGTTAAGCTTTTATAAATCGAGTGTCTTTACAAATCATTGATTTTCTCGGTTAACAAAAACGTTACATATATCTTTTAGCATTGAAATGAAAGCTAAATAATCAAGTTTTCTAACGTGTTATTTACCACTTTTGTAACTGTTGTGATTTTTTGTAATTTACGGAAAGTTGAAAACATATTTTTTTGAGCTTCTTAAAAGGGAATGTCTTTACATATAAACCATTTTCTTAATAAGCATATATGGTAAGAATGTAAGTAAATATTTTAATTAAAGCTAATTAACCAATCTTTCTTATGTACTATTTGGCATATTTGTGTCTTCTACGGTTTTTCTCTCATTTACGGTCAAAGTTGCAAAAATAAGTTTTCAGCTTCGAAAAATTGAGTATCTTTATATATCATTCATTTTCTCGATAACCATAAACGAGACGATTATAAGTAAGGATTCTAATAAAAGCTAAATAATCAGGCTTCCTAACATACGACTTAGAATATTTCTACCTACTACGGATTTGCTGTAATTTAAGGTCAAAATTGAAGAAATATTTTCTTAAGCTTCTATAAATCGAGTCTCTTTACAAATCATAGATTTTCTCGGTTAACAAAAACATTACTTATCTCTTTTAGCATTGAAATGAAAGATAAATAATCAAGTTTTCCAACATGCTGTTTACTACTTTTGTTACTGTTGCAATTTATTTTTGTAATTTATGTTGAAAAAATATTTTTTGAGATTCGTAA
The DNA here is from genome assembly GCA_018845635.1 of Nicrophorus orbicollis. Lineage (NCBI taxonomy): Eukaryota > Metazoa > Arthropoda > Insecta > Coleoptera > Silphidae > Nicrophorus > Nicrophorus orbicollis. Next base: position 323,326 of record JAFMTC010000178.1, read on the forward strand.
AATGGAATGTCTTTACATTTTCTCAATAACCATGTATGATAAGAATGTAAGTAAATATTTTAATTAAAGCTAATTAACCAATCTTTCCAATGTACTATTTGATATATATGTGACTTTTACGGTTTTCCTCTAATTTACGATCGAAGTTGCAAAAAGCTTCGAAAAATTGAGTATCTTTACATATCTTCATTTTCTTAATAACCATAAACGAGACGATTATAAGTAAGGATTCTAATAAAAGCTAAATAATTAGGCTTTCCAACGTGCTATTTCCATATTTATAACTATTACTGATTTCCTGTAATTTACGGTCAAAGTCGAAAAAAAAAAACGAGTGCCATTACAAATCATTATTTTAAACACAAACTATACGATTATAAATAATCATTCAAATCAAAGCTAAGGATTTCCAACGTGCTATTTGGTATATTTATTAATAATTTCTTGTAATTTACTGTCAAAGTTGGATAAATATTATTTTAAGTCTCAAATATTATTACGTTTCTCGGTTATTTTTATAAATTTTATGTTAATAATAGTATTATTCTGAAATTGTTCATTTCAAAATTTATTTAGAATTGATATCGAAGGCACAGAAAGGAGATTTCGCCGATGACCACAACTTGAAATGCTATATCAAATGTTTAATGACCGAACTGGCAGTGGTAAGTAACTACAAAAAGAACTTATATAAGTGTTATAAAATAAGTAAAGTTTGGGAACCACTGCGTTTAATCTATAATCGTTGACTATAGTAGTGCCATCTGCTTACTTATACCCCAACATTACGAGCCACTAGCAGTTCACTGCCTCACATACAGATGCCACCATTTTCTTAACGTAGTCCACCCAATACGCATCAATTCAAATTCTTGAATTCCAATTGATAATGTTTACATTCTTTGTTATAAAACAGATGGAAGATGACGGAATGGTGGATGTCGAAGCCGTTGTCGAGTTTTTACCAGAAGAGAGCAAGAAATTCGTGGAGCCGTCAGTAAGGAAATGCGGCACTCAAGGTAAAACGAAGAACATGTGAAGAAAAAACTGTATAATTTATAGAAAATGTTTCGTTTAGTTGGAGCTGATCATTGCGACAACGCCTGGTTAACGCACAAGTGTTATTACGAAAACGCACCTGACGTGAGTCTTGATTATTGTTTGTAAAAGAAAAAGTATAATAATTACATTTCAAATTTCTAGCATTACTACTTGCCTTAGTATGATGGAAAATATCGGGACAATTATACAACGAGTTAAGGAAACCAGCAGCAAGGAGGGATCAGCAACGAATTTATAACAAAGAAAAAACATATACTTTAATAATAAGAAGCAACGTTAAAACAAGATACATTTTTATTTTCATCCTTGAACCAAATACACTAATTAATTAAGCTAAATTCTGATTTCTTAATTCAAAAATTTACTCATTGCTTTGTTATACAAAAAAAAACATATAATTATCAGAAAATAATAAATTAATATCTGGAAAATAGAATCTTTTAGCCCAAAAAATGGAAAATAAAATTAGTTTCAATTTTCTAAAATGTTGCTTTAGGATTAAAAAGAAGAAGTATAAAATGAATCTAAAGTTAGCACATTATAGTGAAAACAATGATATTTGGAAAAAATAAACCAACAAATATAGAAAACCTTCTAAAATTGATCTTAAGCAATATTAAGTTATTGATGTGTCACATTTGATGTCAATTTAGATAGTGTTTTATGTATAACATGATGCACTGTTATATGCAATTGACAGTAAAAATGTCATATTTGACGTTTTGAGAGTTATTTGGGTATAGTTAATGAATTCAAATAGGAAAACTTTAAGAAATTAAATATTGTCTCAAGATTAGTGTTAGCTTTCAATAATTTAAAATTGAGAGTAGACTTTTATTGATGAACAAATTACAAAATGGATAAAGACGATTACAGGAAAGAGTGTCGCATAATTGGATGACGGTTGCATAACAATTCTACGAGTCGCTGTTTGTTATTGGAAAACAAATGAATGGGAATTCGATGTGACCTTTGATGGTTACACGAAATCACATACATTATGCACGTTCCATGGGAAATTAAAATCGATGATGGACAAAAGTAGAGGATTTCGATTTCTCAAAAACCATTTTCTTACAATTCTCAAAGAAAATGTAAAGAAAAATCTTTAAATTTTCAATTGATAATTTGAATAGTTAAATTGTTTCATATACAAATAGTTACTTACTAGTTTAATTATTATTCTTAATTATTTTTATAAATTTTAAAGGATTTTTTTTTGGTTTGTTAAAGTTAAAGTTAAATTTTTAATTGATAAATTTGAAAGTTGAAATGTTTTAAATACAAATAATTACTTACAAATAGTTCAGCAACATTTTTATTAATTATTGTTAGAAAACATTAAAAAAAAAAAAATTATTCATAAATTTGAAAATTAAATTGTTTAACATACTAAATAAAATTATACATTTTTCTTAATTATATTTATAAATTTCAAAAAATTACGATGAAAAATTCATAAATTTACGTTAAATTTTACTTTAATTATTTCATTATTTCTTGAGTTGAACTTAATTGAGATATTCGTATTGCGATTTCGAGGAATCCGATTTGATTCCATGTAATTTGCACGCAAGTAAACTCATAATCTCGTAGGAAACGAATCGAAAAAACAGAAGTGGAGAGGGAACGAACGCTTTGATCACTATTCTCGTGCATTTTGTTTACGTCTGGGAATTTGAAGTTAAAAAAAATAGAAACGAAAAAATTATGTATGGTGGGAATTTTCTTATATAAACATCAGATCGGATTTCGATGGATCGCAAATCTTCACGAATCGAGACGTCCGGGAATACAAAACAAAAATTTGAATAAAACGAAAAAATGTCGCATCTCGTTGCCGTTTGTTTAGTAC
>JAFMTC010000178.1:326401-341482 GCA_018845635.1 Nicrophorus orbicollis
TTTCACTACTTGTTTCACTACTTGTTTCACTACTTGTTTCACTACTTGTTTCACTACTTGTTTCACTACTTGTATCCCTATTTGTTTCACCTCTTATTTTACCTATCGTTTTTCCTTTTGTTTCTCCTTTTGTTTTACGTCTTATTTTACCTATCGTTTTTCATTTTGTTTTACCCTTTGTTTTAACTTTTTGCACTATTTTACATTATACCTTTCGTTATTTTTCAGTCGATGTCTGAAGAAATGTTGGAACTTGCCAATATGCTTCACCAAGAATGCCAAGGTGAAAGCGGCGTTCCTGAAGGTAATTCATGAAAATGAAAATCTTCATTCTCGTAAAATTTCCAATTAAATTTCCTTTCATTTAACAGAATTGATTTTGAATGCAAGGAAAGGTGATTTTTCCAGTGACAACACGTTAAAATGTTATATTGAATGTCTCATGTCTCAGATGGCTGTTGTAAGTCTTCAATAGTTCTCAAGAAAACTTTAACATTTTCTCGCTACTTTTTTATTAGATCGACGATGATGGTACCATAGATGAAGAAGCTATGATCGCAATCATCCCCGAAGAATACAAAGACCGTGCTGACAAAATCATCAAAACCTGCGGAACTAAACGTAATTTCTATCTACAAAAATGATACAATTACCTTTTTTAAATATCATTATTTATCTTTTTTATTTCGTTTCACAGGTGGATCTGACGCTTGCGACACTGTTTGGTTGACGCATCAATGCTACTACAAAGAATCACCCGAGGTGAATTCACTTCATTTTGCTTTAGTTATACTATTATTCATTTATTTATCAATTTTCAGATTTATTACTTACCTTAAGTCTGGAGGAATTGTCAACCATATAATTTAATCCATAAAATATTAAATATTTACTACTAATAAATCAAGCAAGAAATTAAGAAAACAGCTCTATTTATTTTTAAATCCTTATTAACAAAAAAATACATGATGCATAAAATATACTATTTTTCATAATTCATATAAAATTGCAACGCGTGTTAAAATCGTGCTGTAAATTTATTAATAACTAATGTCTAAACCGGTGCATTTTAATGCAAGTGAAAAAAAAATGTTACGATTTGTATGTAAACAACACATTGAAATTGTCAACGTCAAGGTCGTCGCATATCGACTGAGTGGATTACTGACCCACCTGTTCAAATTAGATTAATTATTAACGAATATGGTGATTGTCACGATCATCCACCAGTAAATAAACATGTACATTACTGAGTTGCAGAAGTCAACAATCGAAGTGCAGACATGACGTTGTTCACGGATGCACTGAAAAGCAACACGAAGGCTTTCTGCCTGAACACGAGTCAGCACGGATTCAAATTCATCTTCTTAAGTAGACGAACTTTACTCGAAAGGTAATTTGAGTATGTTTATAATTTATATTAATGTTCGTTTTTGAATTTGAATTCATCTCATTTTGAAATTATAGTTTGATATGTCATATTTGATATTTTAAGTATTATATATATTTTTTATGTTTTGAGAATAATTTTGTTATAAGTAGTATTAAGCATTTTAAATATTAAATTTGGAGTTTTATCGATCTAGTTATTGCTAAGTAGAATTTGTAGTCTAAACGTCATTTTTTTGACGTTTTTAGAGTAATTTGGTTATAAGATAGGAATGATATATTTGACGTTTTCAGAATTCATTGTTTATTGACAAATTAAATTTGTAGTTGAAACGTCATTTTTGAAAGTAATTTGGTTATGAATAGTATTAAGTGATTGGAATGTCACATTTGACATTTTAAGAATGATTTGGCTATTGCTAAATGGAATTTGGTAGTTGATACGTCATTTTTGACGTAAGTGTTTAGAATGTCACATTTGACGTTTTAAAAATAATTTAGTTGTTGCTAAATGAGATTTGTAGTTGAAACGTAGTTTTCTTCACGTTTTGAGAGTAATTTGATTATAAGTAGTATTAAGTGTTTGGTATGTCATATTCGAAAATTTTAGAATAATTTGTTTATTGACAAATGTAATTTGTAGTTGAAATGTCACTTTTAACGTTTAGAGTGCAATTTAGTTATAAACAGTATTATGCGTTTGTTAATTAAATTTTAAATAATATTTAGTGATTTAAATGTTATATTTGATGTTTTTAAATGTCTAAATTTTTATATGTACAACATTTTGCATTGTTAAATGGAATTGATAGTGTGTAACGTCATATTTGACGTTTTGAAGAAAATAGTATCGATAAATGGAATTGACAGTGTGATATGTCATATTTGACGTTCTGAAGGATATTTATTTATTAAAGATTACGTATATTTATTTATATATGAAAATAGTATCTACAGATGGTATTGACAGTATGAAATGTCATATTTGACGTTTTTAGAATAATTTGGGTATTGGTGATCATTGCATGCCTAATTGCAATCACGATCTATTCCATCCTGATCTACGGTACATACGCAAATCAAGGCTCCACCATAACCACGGATACCACCCACAACCCAATATGGCATTACCATTTCCCAGCTGTGACCATCTGCAGCGTGAACAAGATCTCCCTTGATTTAGTGGAAAAGCACGCAGGACTCTTGTGAGTACCAACATCGAGATTCAAAATGTTACAAACAGATTTATGTTTCAGCAAAAAATTCAACAACACAAATTACAATGTAAACTCGTTCAAGAAGGACCTACATTATTTACATCAGCTCATCTATCCGAATAACAGACAACACTTTTCCTCGTTGCCTAGGCTACAGAAGGTGCTCGATCAAAACAATTTGACAGCTGCTTATCTTCTGGACTTGCTGTCACCGAAATGCGCGAACATCTTGAGATGCAATTGGAAAGGCGATATTCGGAAATGCGGTGTTCTTTTCAAAAGAACCTTAACAGTTTTCGGTTTCTGTTGTAGCTTTAATTATTTGGCTGTTAATGATGAAACGACCAATCACCATTCGCCACATCGAATCTCGCAATGCAACTTTAAATCTGCTCTTCAAATTTTGATCAATATCAGACCCTCGAATTACGGAGCTTATGACATGAAAACTTATGGAGTTAGCGTACGTTTATTTAAACTTTACTATAACTATCATTCAGTAATCAATTCAGGTGTTTGTACATCATCCATATGAATACGTTGATTGGTCCACGGAATTCGTGCTTCTTCCTCAATCCACCACGAACTTTGTTTCGGTTACACCTCAAATCACGGACGTTTCCCAGGATCTCGTAAGCGTTAATCCTAAGCACAGGAACTGCTTGATGGGTTACGAAAGAAAACTGGATAAATTCCGAGTGTACACAAGACGCAATTGCATGACTCAATGCCGCATGGAAGTCGTGCGACGACGATGTGGTTGCTACCCATTCTATTATAACTTCCTCAATGGTAACTATTGAAATCAACGTTATTTAACAGCTGTCAAAATACTGAATTAAATTGATTTTATGGGCTGTCAAAATTATTTGACAGCTGTCACAATAAAGAATTTGAGCTGATTTTTTTGTTGATTTCAGGGACTGACGGCAAGGAAGTAAGGACTTGCAGTTTGTCCGACGTCTCGTGTATTTCCAATACAAGATGTAAAAAATTCACTGTATAAAAATACAGTTTTCTTCGATTAAAGTTTTCATTTGTAGATGATTTTCTGCAAGCCATGCCTAGAGTTCATCATCACACTTACTGCGATTGTCCAGAAAATTGCGAGTACACAACTTACAACATGCAATATTCAGGTGGAGGAATCAGCAAGAACAAAGATATAGCTTTATCCAGCGTCGGGTAATCCCTTTACCTACTTCATAAATAGCTACATTATTAACTGTTTAAACTGTCATACGTCAAACAGATCAAAATATCATACGTCAAACAATTAGTCAAACTGTCACAAACAAACAATTTAAACTATCACATGTCACACAATTTAATCTGTTATAGGTCGTACCGTTTAAACTGTCACGTGTCACATAATTAAAACTGATGTACGTCATACAGTTCAAACCGTCACGTATCACACAGTTTAAACTGTCACGAATCATACAGTTTAAAGTATCCAAAAAATGAATTGTATTTATTTATTTCATAAATAACTAAACTTTTGATTTAATTTGTGGTGGATGCGCCTGGCATCTAGCACTAAATGAATTGCGATTTTTCCATTTTCCATTGATTAGACATGGTATTTCGATTGAGAATCAAACGACGTTGAGGGTTTTCTTTGGGAATATCGTTTTCATCAAGAATAATCGAACCAGAGAGTATGAGTTTTTCGCTATTTTAGGTAAATTTAATAAAATGAAAATTAAAAAAAATATATATTGAATATATTTTTTATTGTAGCACTTCTTGGAGGATTATTGGGTTTATTCAATGGTATAAGTATCCTATCTTTGGTGGAAATCGTTTACTGGTTCGTAGTTCGAGTATTGCTGCATATAATGAAAGCTGGCGAAAAACTGAAGACCAAGAAGCAGCCAAAAGTATCTACAAATATTTACACTGATGAACAACTGAAGATCAAAAAGCAGAAGGATGCAAAAGTGTCCAGAAATGTTTACTTCATAGATTTAAAAAAGTAATCCAATAGTTATGTTATGTCACTGTTTTATATTAAAACAGTACTTCCTAACAACAAATTTAAGAAGTAAAAATAAACATTTCGCTGTTTTTTAAGCGATAGATTTTTTTAAGTTTTTGTTAGATTCGAACTCCTTGCCATGTTATTGCAATTTAAATTATATAACTTGTCAAGTTACTTGCATTAACACGTGTAGGCAACTATTCAATCAGCAAGGAGTTTAGACGAATATTGGCAGATGGCGCATGAATGAAAATATACTTTCATTTAAAATAGTATTACAATTAAAATCTTAACAAAATTCTACAAATTAATAACTTATCTCGAAAGAACTTATCAACGGCTAAAAATAAAAGCATAAAAATGTATGAAGTTTAAAACAAAATAAAGAAATTTAAAAAAATAAATAATAATAATAATTTGAGCCAAAAGACCTGAATTTATACAATTCGTAAAATTTGTCATTAATAAATGAGTTTAAATTAAATAAATAAATGAAATAGTTAATACAAGTACACCTATACCTCGCTATACGGTTGCTCTTTATGCGGCATTTCTCTATAACGGCCCTCTTCAATTAAGGCAGATTTTCGATTTACGGCCTAAAATGTTTCGATATAACGGCAAAAAAACATGTAGCCAATCTTGCGCATTCTTTGATTCCTTATACGGCTTTTCGCTTTGCGGCCAAGTGTATTTTAATGAAAAAGTTTAAAGTTTGTAAACAGTTGATTTAATTAACTCACATAACTTATCATATCGTATTTTTGTTATTTTTTGTTTACAAAATAACAACAAAAATGTAGGTAAATTGTGTATTGAATTTCAAGTATTTCTTTGGAATTACTAATTTAAATAAGTAATTAGTAATTCCAAAGATCAATGGTTAATGACTAGATCTTCGCATTAAACTATTATTTGATTTATGTTAAATAGAAACTGATAAATGCGTTTTCGTTAGTCTCCTTTTTTTTATTTGTATATAATGTGTCACTCGATAAATCTTCGTTTTGGTGCGATAATTCGATTTTGATTAAATCGGGGGGGTGCTTTGGAGGGCGAAGCGAACAAGTGAACAACGTATTTGTTTATTAAGGAGGATTTGGATCGTTCCCTTGGGGACGGCGGCGGGGGAGTGGTTTAATTACGTGTCGCCTGGGGGGTGTGGAGGTAGCGATGTTTGATTAAGATCGGTTTATAATTTCATTATTTAATATAGTTTTAGGAAGAAGTGTGGAGCGAGAGGGTGAAAAAATACATAAACAGGAAGAGAGAGTGTGTGTGAGAGAGAGGGAGGGTTGTTGGTTCATGTACGCCCGTAGCGGGGGACGATTTTATTAAAGTGCGAGAACCGAACCTTAAAAAACAACCCCCTACACGACGTGTGTGTGTGTGTTAATAAAAGCGGTGGGGGTTCGCGGTTTTTAATTAATATCAGACCCCCAAGATTGATTACGTTGAAAAAAATATGCACATAGCGTGAAAGATTGAACAAAAAACACTGAAAACTATAAAATTTTCATAAGTTTTGTGCCCGTAAAATCAAGTCACAATTTACTTTAATTTTGAACAAAAATATGTACGTTTAGTTCAGTAAACCCACGTAAAACAAGTTCATAGAATTTTGTTTTAACTACTCTATTTTCTTTAATAGACTGAAAATCTTATTGCAAACCAGGGTTTTTCAACTTTCCACAGCCTTCGGAACCCTTAAAATTCAAAAGTTTTGGGAAACCCAGATGTAAACAAAAAGTCACAAATAAATTAAATACGTCTCAAATAACTTTTGTTTTCTGCTCCGACGTTAATATTCAACAGTTAAAATGAATACACCCATACCTCTTTTCACGGCCTAAATACGTTCCTCGAAACTTGGCCGCAAAGCGAAAAGCCGTATAACGAATCAATTATTGCGCTTGCGCAAGATTGGCTACATATAGGTATATAAAAAAGTTTGTTTGCCGTTATAGCGAAACATTTTAGGCCGAAAATCGAAAACGTGTCTTAATTGAGGAGGGAAATGCCGTAAAAAGAACGGCCGTATAGCGAGGTATGGGTGTGTTTACTTATTAAAATTGAAATTGATTTTTAAGCAGTCACAATATGTCACATCAAGTAAACCGTATATTTAACATGATTTTTAAATTGGCAATTGGCAAATTGGCATTTAAGTCATAAATTTTAATAGTATTTTCAAAAGTTTAAAATAAGTGTTAGGAATTTTCATTTGGTTTTTCATTGATTTGTTGACAATTACGCAATGTACGTACACAGTCGATAGCCGAAATTGAAGCAAGGATCTCACCTTTCCAACGAAACTACTGGCATCATGTCATCAAAGTTTCGTCTGTAATCAACGAAAAACCAATTTTCATTGAGTTTTTCGTCGACTATTACGCAAAAAGAACAACGTATTCAATGTATTTAAAATCAATTAGTATGCAATAGCATTGAGAGGAAACGCTTGGAAATAATTCATCTGCAGATGTCTTATTTTTCCTTTAATTTATTATCGACAATTGTCAATTAAACCAGAGACTTTATGTGACAGTTAAACTTAACAGTACGAAATATAAGCGAGAGAAAAGGTAATGAAGCAAGGTTGCGGTGACCTTTTGATGCATCGGTGATTGCACACAATTTCGTAATTATATTTAATTTAAACGTTGCATTGAAGTTTACGGTACGCCAATAATAATAATAAGTGTGATTACGATCGGTAATATCCATTGAATCTGAGCTCCTCGTGCGTCAGGTATAATATTAGAATAATTAGTTGCATTGAAGGTGTTGTACGTAGTATGCATGGAGTGCGGTGTGGAGGGAGTGTGGTGGTTTGGAGGTGGAGGAGGAGGATTCCTTCAAAGGCCACCTACGGGGGCGACAACAACAACAATGCACACGCCGGGAACATCTGCTATCGCTAAGGGGAGTCGACGACGGACAACGGGACCATGGGGTTACTACCTATAACACTAGATACCATATGATACCATTATTATATGGGCGCCTCCCATCAGATCCGACAACAGCAAAGGACAATCGTGAACGCAACCCACTTCACGCAAACGTAATCACTGCGATGTGATAACGGGTGACATGTTGGTTGTCTACACAAAATTCATTATCACATTGATCTTATTGCAAATTTTAAGTTTCAAAATTGTTTTACGATAATAACAAGGCTTTGAAGAAAATCAAGATTACAATTAGAATAATAATTTCATATGCCTACAAAGTACTTAAAGTCAAATTGACATTAGAAATTAGATCTTCGATAATAAAAATTAATGAAATAGTTGAATATAAAATTTTAAACTTTTAGCAATATTAATTATTATAATTGTAAAGCATGTATCTGTCATCGCGAAGTGACAATTATAATGAAACGTCATTTTTGACAGGTGCAGAATTTGTAAATCTAGTAGACACAATACATTCAATAATAAGTTAATAGCTTAGTAAATTCGGAATTTGACAGCTTGTCACTTGATTTGACGCGTTGTTTAAGATTAATTTTAATTGTTTTTTATAAGTTTTTTCGTTGTAAGTAAAATTATATCAAAATGTAAGATAAAAACAATCTATTTTTTTTTCTAAAATTATTTTCTTCAATTACAAAACGTGTTTCTGTCATCATGAGATGTCAATTAGAGAGAAACGTTATGTTTAACAACTGAAGAATTTTTAAATGTAAAATAAACTTTAAATTATATAATATGTTAATAACTTTGTAAATTCGAAATTTGACAGCTTGTCTCTTGATCTACCTACTTACTTAAGATTAATTTAAATTATTTTCTTTGTTATAAGTAAATAAATATCAACTAAAAGGAATTATGCTATTGACTAATTTTTGCTTTTTTGTTGTAAAATTATATCAAAATGTTACATAGAAAATCGATCTCATTTTTTTCTAATATTATTATTTCAGTTACAAAGCTTGTAACAACTTGAACTGTCAATTATTGAGAAACGCCATTTTTGACAACTGAGAAATGCGTAAATCTATGACACAAGAAATTCAATCGGTTAAAAAGATTGTTAATTTAAAAGAGCTTCTATTAATTTTTGCATCCCACGCGTTTCTTAAGATTAATTTTTACTAATTTTAATTGTTTTTTTTTAAATAAATACCAACTGACATATATTAATTTACTATTTACATTTTGTGTAAGAATATATCAAATGATGGACTCGAAATAAGTGCAAAGTGTGTAACTGTTATCATAAACTGTCATTTATAGTGAAATATCATTTTTGACAACTGAGAAATGTGTAAATCTGTAAGACAAGTTTAAAAGGGAAATCCAATTGGTTAATAACATAGAAAACCAACCAAATAATAACAACCAAAACTTGAAATTAGTGCAAAGTGTGTAACTCTCATCATAAACTGTCATTTATAGTGAAATATCATTTTTGACAATTGAGAAATGTGTAAATCTGTAAGACAAGTTGAAAAGAGAAATTCAATTGGTTAATAACATAGAAAACCATTTTATTTTTCTAGATATAATTGTATCAATTGCAATGCGTGTTTCTGTCATCATGAACTGTCATTTATAGTGAAACGTCATATTCGACAATTGGTGAATGATTCTATAAGACAAGAGAAATTCAAACGTGGTAAAATAAAATAAAATGACAGCTGCTCTTTCGAAAACCTACATATTTCTTGTTCAATTTTCATCCCCCAAATAATTCAATCATTCGTTTTTGGGTTTGGAAGATCATTAGAAACCCGTTATCAGATAATTAAAATCGTTTCGTTTTCGGGACAGGTGATATCAGTTTCATTTATTCTAATTTGTGTCCGTCACCGTGGTTCGATATACAATGCATATCGAGGGGGAGAGAGAGTAGCCCCTTTTGTGAGAAATCATCGTGAAGAGAATGCATCAAGATATTTTTCAGTTCTTGTTGTTTTCCTTTTTATTCTCGTTTAGAATTTATCGTGGAATTATGCCGATGAATCGGTGCGGTTGGTCGTTCCGGGAATTTCGCATCATTAAGAAAAAGAAAGAGACTATGCAAGAAGAAGGGCCCTGTTGTTTGACCGTCGGTGATCCGAAGAGATGAAATGAGAAGACGCCCGTCTGTCTACCGTGCTTGAGGAATCCACGATTAGGATCTCCGCAAAAAGAAATCTCGTCCGTGCGAAGTGATCTTTTCCAAGGGGAAGCAGCATCATTTTTTACGTTCTTGATTAGTTTTCCTGGTGTCTTCTTGACCTCAGTTTCGGTTGCACCTGTGCCCTTCTGTGCCGTAACGATATGCTGGTCAAAAACTGAAGAAAATAAGAAGAAAGAAAGAGAGAAAACCTTTCTATTTTATTTTTTCGTAAGACAATTTATCACCACAAAAGAATTATGGCATGTGTATAATATATTTATAAAGTGTCTTCTTGAGCTTGTGAGGGGTATTAAAAAAAGGGACTTTTGTCCGGGTCCATTGTGTGCGACTTTCGACTGTGAAAACTCTCCTTTTTTCTTACACTCGTTCTTCGTCTTTCACGCACGTGAAGAGAAAGAGGAATGTATGCCTGAGCGAGAATTAAGGATGGAAAAGGAGATTAAGTAAAGAGCGGAAAAGAATGGTGTCCATTTCACTTTTATTGACTTTCGACCGATGAATCGGCGAACAATGATGAGAAATTGATGAAGCGGACGATCGAAGAATGAGGTAGAAGGTAGAGGATACAAGGGAAGAAAGGGAGGACACCCCCAACAACAACAACTAAAAAATATATAGAGAATTTATGTATATTATTATATACAAAAAAAAACGACTAAATTTGAAATTAATGAACTCGTTCTTGGGATTTTCCCTTCCAAAAGAATAATGTGTTTCAGGGCAATGATGTACGTTTTAATCTAAACACTTCTGGGAAATAATCTTGTTCATCATAACACTATTACATACAGAGTCAATATGCTTTGAATATTCACGAAGGTTACATTAATTTACTTAACTTATTATTTATTTCTCTTACTTAATTTATAATATTTACAATAATTTCTAAATACATTCAAATAATCATATTTTTTTTTGAAAACTTACCATTTTTTACTAAAAATGTTCATATTTTATAGTTGTTAATATTAATAAAAACTTTTTAATTTTTCAATATTTTACCTTTATGTGCAATTTCATAGTAGTTGCAATAAATTTGAATACACCCAATACCTCGCTATACGGCCGCTTTTTATACGGCATTTCGCTATAACGGCCCTCTTCAATTAAGGCAGGTTTTCGCTAGAATGGCAACAAAAACTTTTTCGAAGTCGATATATCTACATGTTGCCAATCTTGCGCAAGCGCAATAATTGATTCGTTATACGGCATTTCGCTTTACGGTCAAGTTTCGTGGAACGTATCTAGGCCGTAAAGCGAGGTATGGGTGTATTATTAAATCATTTAAAAAGAGCATACTTTTTATATTTTACAATTTTGTACATACATTTTGAAAAAAAAAAATCTCAACTTCGGAATCAAATTATATTAATTTAACAATAATTATCACGTGAAAAGAATTATTTGATGCAAATTTTATCATCTAGTTTTTGAAATTATTGCAATAATTTAACATGAATTTTATATATTAGAAAGTATATACAAATTTCAACGAGTAAATTCGAATTTGATAAGATTAACTAGATTTTATTTTCATATTTCAACATTTATCATTGATTTAACATTTAACAATCTTCATTTTTATTCTATAGTTGGAGTAAAAAAAATATTAAAAAGTTACATATAATTTAATTGATTTATTTTTTTTATATTTTTTTATACCTAATTATAAATAAGGAAATTGCAATAATTTGGGCTTCAGAAACACATTATAAAAAATTAGCAATAACTTTGAAAAAAAAATATTCGGTTCGTTTTTCATAAATCGAATTATCATATTGGAACGCATCAAATTCCAATCAGTGATAACCTAAACATTCTGACATATTAACATGTTAAATGTCAAACGAAATTTAGATTCTTTTGTTTTGCCATGGTGTAACGCGATTGGAGTAATCAGAGCGACCGATGATATCTCTGACGACGTTTCCCACCCTCACGATGGACCACCATACCCACCACCATTACCAACCAACACCTACATCAGGTGACGGAAACAAAGGACGAAGGGGCGTCGGTCTGTCTGTTTTGTTTCTCGACGATTCCCCGAATTGCAGGCAATTTATCTCGTCGAGTGTGTGCGTGTTTCCTTTTGTTGCGTTTGTTTGCGTCAATGATTCTTTATTTTTTTATATATACATTCGTTCATCTTTCTCCTTCGTTTTTTTATTCTCTTTCGCCTCTGTGCGTGGGGGACAATAGGGGGTTGTATCGGTGGGAATCACACACACACACACATCTCGGAGAGATAGAAAACACCTTCGCCCACCTGTTAAATTTCGCATAAATCTTATTCGCCGATGGGCTTTGCGTTTCTTTCATTCTTTCTTCGTTTCGTATAGCCTCTCTCGCCCCCGCCGATTCCTCAATGATTATAAATGATGCTGGAGGATGGTGAGGATGGACAGCGTCTATTTCCACTGATTTTCTCACAAAACACATGCATGGGAAACCAGTACGTGCGAAATCAAAACGTCATTAGATTTACATAATATTTATCTCCATTATTTTATAAAAATGACATTCACAAACTGTCAACTGTCACTAACAAACTTCATGTTTTACTCCATTATTAAAAAAATGACATTCAGAAACTGTCATTAACAAACTTCATGTTTTACTCCATTATTTAAAAAAATGATATTCAGAAACTGTCAACTGTCATTATCAAACTTCATGTTTCACTCCATTATTTATAAAAAATGACATTCACAAACTATCATCTGTCATTATCAAACATCATGTTTCACTTCATTATTTACAAAAAATGACATTCACAAACAGTCAATTGTCATTATCAAACTTCTTGTTTTACTGCATTATTCGATAAATATAAGATTCAGAACTGTGTCAACTGTCATTTCCCAATATGTGAATATTTAAATTGTTAAAGTTTTTTAAAGCTGCATTTTTATAGAAAAAAAATAACATTAAATTTATACTTTTCATATTTCAATAATTTATCTTTATATATTTGGATTAATTTAGTATAGGATTTTATGCATAAATTTATTAAAAAAACTTGTTTTTCGCTCTTTCAATTATGTTAAAAAAATTGTCGAATTCACAAAATTATTTGTAATTAATTGTCAAGTGACGTATAACTTTCATTGCGTTAAGGTTATGAGTAATAAGTAATTAGTTAAATTTAAAGATTGACATAACTGTCAACTAAAATAGGTTAGGTTCGTGTTAGTTTTGAAAGTGATATTTTTATGATGTTTGTCATTTGTTTATGATTACTAGAGATATAGAGTTAATAACTTTACATAACTTTCAAATTGACATCAACAAAAAAGTAATATGCAAAATACATGACAGAATTGTTACATGATAATTATTATAATGTCAATCAAAAAGCTAAATTTATATTAAACAACTATCACTTGAAAATTAACTTACCGTCAACTAACATTCTAACTTGAACATTCACAATACATGATAGTTGACATGAAAATTGCTTGAATGTGCTAAAATGGAATGCATGTATTACACAAACATCATTTGAAAATTGACTTGAAGTCAATATGAATAAAATGGAATGTCCACCTTACAAATCATTTTATAAAAATTGACATAACGTTAATTGAAATAGAATATTCACATTAAACTTTTAACGACAATCTGTTTATATAAAGGAAAATAAAATAGAACATCTACAATACAAACTGTCAAATAAAAATTGACAGAACGTCAACTAAAATGGAATGCAACGGAATATTAGACAAACGTCACTTGAAAATTGACATAAAGTCAATAATCATAAAATGGAATATGCATATAAGTAATTACATTACAATTGACATAGAACATTCACTTTATGAAACTGTCATTTGAATATTGATATAACGTCTAAAATAAATTGCATACATTATACAAACAAAATATGAAAACTGATTTACTTTTATTATTTGTTTATGATTACTTTAGAGAGTAAAATTATTGTTGCTTTGTTGATTGATTCATGTAAAGACAAAGTTATAATTAAAATTGTGAATGATGGGTTCTCGAAAAAAAAATCCGAAATTAAAGTTGCATTTTCGGAGAATTCTTGTGTAGAGGATGATCGATCCGAATTTCTTGCATCGCATTATAAGTGTGTTGTTTATTTAATAATCCGTTGTGTGTTTCTCCCGAAGGTGTCACGCGTCAGAAAATTAAAGTCTTCACGGAGCGGCCTAGGCGAGATTAGGATCTGGGATGTTGTTTGGAAGTAGTATGAGTATATGAGATAGAGAGCAGGTAATAATAATAATGCCCTCATCCTGAATGGCATTACCATTTTTCACCTTCGTAAGTCGATTGCTTTTCGGTTATGCAGCAAAAATTGGACTCAACTTGTTGTTGGAGATGCCTATCTGCTCCTCTATCCGTCCGCAAGAGGGTTGCTTTAATAAGCCGCATTATGGTCTTTCTGTTGCCCGTTGTCATCCCTCGTACGAATTCGGCGAAGGCATAAAGAGGACACGTGCCTAACGAGCCGCATTCAATCGAAACAGAACAACAACGAAAAAAAAAAGAAGAGGAAACAAGCTGAGTGAAATGTGCGAGATTAGCGAATTCCGAATTGAAGTGGACCCCTAATGAAACGTAATTCATTTATTGTTTCGAGATATCTGAGATGAGATGAGATGAGATGGCGCAGCTGGGGTGGAGATAAGTGCTCAACTCCCACAATTCTGGATGTAATAAATGTAGCTCGTTTCTTGCTTCCTTCCTTCCTTCGCTCTCCATTTCCCTCTTTCGGATTTGCGGTAATGCGAAGGACAGAGACGAACAACAACAGCAACAACAACTACAAAAAGAAAGAAAGAGGGAACACACAACAAGAGCGATATGAAAAACTCGCACTCGCCTCACCGTCACCACGGGCGGTTTTTATATTGCCACTCTGTCAATTTTCTCATAAGTGAATTGCCATTTGTTTTTATCGGTCCTCCCTGCACGACGCGTACGACACACACTGCGATTTTCCATTAAATGGAAACTATGAAAAATCGACTCCCGTTTCGACATCCAATAGTCCTCCATTTTATTATGCACGACGTGCGTTTAGTTTCACTTAACGTTGTTTACTTTTCCTCTCACAGAATATATCACATTTCCTATTTTCTACCACTTTAGTTACGAATTACTCAAACATTGACCCATAGTTGATTTGTTAATCAGTTATTTTAACTAAATGTCTTACTTAATTGAATAATTACAATGTTTTACATTTAGTCTGTTTATATTTAATTGCTATTAAATCAAATGCAGGTGTTCACTCCTTATATGGATTATTTATTGCCAAACAAACGCAGCCGTAAAGTGCAGGTGTTCACTCCTTATATGAATTTGTTTATCGCTACACAAACA
>JAFMTC010000178.1:341563-362129 GCA_018845635.1 Nicrophorus orbicollis
TAGATAAGTAGCCGTAAATTGCAGGTGTTCACTCCTTATATAGATTTGTTTATCGCTAAACAAACACAGCTGCAAAGTGCAGGTGTTCACACCGTATATGGATTTGTTTATCGCTAGACAAACACAGCTGCAAAGTGCAGGTGTTCACTCCATATATGGATTATTTAATGACTTTAGATAAGCAGCCGTAAATTGCAGGTGTTCACTCCTTATATGGATTTGTTTATCGCTAAACAAACACAGCTGCAATGTGCAGGTGTTCACTCCATATATGGATTATTTAATGACTTTAGATAAGCAACTGCGTTTACAGGTGTTCGCTCCTTATATGGATTATTTGTCGCTAAACATACACAGCTGCAAAGTGCAGGTGTTCACCCCTTATATGTATTGTTTATCGCTTTATAAACGCAGCTGCAAATGCAAGTGTTCACTTTTTATATAAGCTATGTATAAGTTTAGAATATGTAATTAGTTATAGGATATGTAAAAGTTTATATGTGTAATTAATTAATTGTTTGAAAATCAAAGAAGCAGCAGCAGTTCATATGAAAATTGAGGTAACGTTAACTAAAATATAACATTTACATAATAATCTTCCACTTGAAAAAAAATGACAACAAATATAGAAACGTCACATTAAACAAACGTCACTTGAAAATTGACGTTACATCAACTATAACAAAAAAAAGTACATCACAAATTATTATATAAAAATTGATATAATGACATTTGAAAATTGACGTTTATGTAATAGATTCCATAAAACGGAATAACCTCATTATAAATCAATAAAAATAATAAAAACATTTATTGACAACTACAAGAAAAATATACATACAATACTATTGCTGCAAACGGTTATAGACCACATATCTTTCTCCCCGTTACAAATTATTATATGAAAATTGATAGAAAGTCAATTGACATAGACCATTTACTTTACTGAAACGTCATATAAAAATGACAGCACGTTAATTAAAATAGAATATCGACATTAAGAAACGTCATTTGTAAATTGACGTTGATATAAACGAAAATAAAATTAAAATATTCGTATTACAAATCATTATATGAAAATGTACATAATATTCTTGAGGTTTGTGTATTCACATTTCACAAACGTCATTTTAAAATTGACAGAACGACAACTAGCATGAAATGAAATTTACGCATTACAAATTTTAAAATGAGATTGGCATAACATTAATTGAAAAAATATCCAAATTGCAAGAATCTTATTTATAAATTGACAAATTCTCATCAAATATATAATATTTTTACATTACAAATAATTAAATAAAAATTCTCATAACTTCAATTGAAATAGAATATCACATTAAACAAACGTCAGATGAAAATTGACATAACGTATACAAAAATCAATTGGACTATCCATATTAATCATGTTTTTTTTTGAAAATTTACATAACGATAATTGAAATAGAATATAAACATTTCATAAACGTCATTTGAAAATTAATTAATTAATATATAATTAATATTCAGATTGCATTATTTCAAAGTTGACATAACGTCATTTAAAATTGAATAAACATACAATACTTAAACGTCATTTTTAAATTGACAACGTCAAGTGAAATAGAATATCTACATAAAACAACAAACGTCATTCAAAAGTTGACATAACATTATTTAAAATACATAAACGTCATTTGAAAACAGATCTATAAACACAAATTTTGAAAATAGAGAACGTCAATTGTAATAGAATATCCACATTAAAAAAAAGTCATTAAAAAATTGAGAAAGCGGAAATATTTTTTCCAATGATTTGATGAAAATTGATATATTGAATTTAATTGTATTTTCATAAACATGACATAAACACTTTACAAATTATTCAATGAAAACTGACATATTCTCAATTGAAATAGAACATCCACGTCATATGAAAGTCGACGTAACTTCAACTAAACTGGAATATACACATTACAAATATTGACGTAACGTCAAATGAAATTAAACGTTCACAGTTGACAAACGTCATTTGAAAATTGACATTTATGTTAACTAATATGAAACAAATGCATTTCACAAATTTTAATTATGATTGATAAAAAATATAAAATGTACAAATAAATTATTTATATAAACTATAACATCATTTATTTTAATTGATAATTAATAAACGAACGAATTTATATATTTCTTTATTTCGAATTTCAATTGAAGTAATATCTAAATATTGTTAATTGTCAATTCTAATCATCATAAATATAACATAAAATTGAAAGTTTCCTACTAAATTATCTGTTCTAATTGATAATTAATAAACTTATTTATTATTCTTGTAACGAATAAATGATTTCGATAAATTAGAATCCACAAATTGTTAATTTTAATCATCACAATTATCTTAAATCGCTTAATGACCGTTTGAAAACCGATGAAACTGTTCGATAATCGAATGAGTTCTCGACAATTTAGTCGAAGCCCATCATTATTATTATTGCTATTACTATACGATCGCTTCGATTGTGATGATCCCCACATGCTGTTTGCACGTCCCAAGCTCACCGCATTCGATCCGCAATTAGTTCCAGTTAGAAGCGCCTTCCTTGTTTCAATACGAAAGAAGATGAAGAAACGAAAGGAAGCAACGAAACGATAATGAAACAAAACAAAACAAGTAGAAAACGCGCAGCACTTGATTCAATACAAAGGATTGAATAGAAACAGAAACAGAAGAGAAAAATGTAAAGAAAGAAAGAAAGAAAACAACGGGCGATAAATGATGGTGCATTTATTGCTTCCCCGCCCGCTCTTTTAATTACTGTTCGGCGGCGGTTAATTAGAAAGTGTAAATCACGGGATTTCATTAGGCGTTAAAATTCATTAAAACAATCATCGCAGTTTGAAGCCTGTCCCGCAATTAAAACGATGCATCATCCGAACCGCCCCCCACACACACACACACCACACTCGTACAACGTCGTTTCCGTTTCCTACGAGATAGAAAGAGAGAGTGGAAAACAGATGAATTAAAAAAAAAAAGTACGCTGCGGGGGTGTTGTGGTAACACTGCTACAAAAGCAGCAGCAGCCCCCTTTCTTAATTTGTTTATAACGTGAGCGAGCGCTAATTCCGCGCCGCGCGTAAGTTTTAATTAATGCCCAGGAAATTAATTTACACACAGCATCCGAGAGAGAAAACATGGAGAAAAAGAATTAAGAAAAGGGCAAGAAGGAATGAAATAAATTTTAGGAAGAAAAAAATATTAATAATTAGGAAGCGAATTCCTCATTCAATTTGCTTTAATACGTTTTTTATTTTTTGTAAATTCGCTTCGATTAATTCAATTACGTTTTTTCGTAATTAAAGCAACGTAATTTGTAACATATTAACATATTAGAAGAGAAATAACAGAAGAGCAATCAAATGACGTTTTGTTTCGTGATGACATATTTAGTTGTATTTTATGATGTATATTGTATCCAATCCCCAGTGCTTCTCAAACTCTGAATCTAGTATTGACAAGATCTTTAATTTAATGACATGCTTGATAATTTGAAATATTGTGAACAAAAAATCAAGTCAAATTCATAATATTTTCAATTTTTAAAACATTTTATTTATTTAGATTAATTAGAACGTCATTTAAAATTGAACACACAATACTTAAACGTCAGTAAAATTGACAACGTCAATTGTATTAGAATATGCACATTAAAGAAACGTCATTTGAAAATTGACATAATTTTTCAAATAATTTGATGAAAATTGACATAATATCAATTCAAATTAATGATTTCTACATAAAATAAACTACATTTATAGAACGTGACCAAATATAAAATGACATATCTAATTTGTAACATATACTCATTAGAAGAGAAATGACAGAAGAACAAACAAATGACGTTTTGTTTCGTGATGTGTATTTTATGATGTCTATTGTAAACAATCCAGTGTTTCTCAAACTATACATCCAGTATTGACAAGATCTTTAATTTCATTACATACTTGATAATTTGAAATAGTGTAAGTTGTGAACAAAAAATCAAGTTGAATTCATAATATTTTCTTTTTTTTTAATTTTATTTATTTAGATTAATTACATACATTAACGTCATTTAAAATTGAACACACAATACTTAAACGTCAGTTTAAAATTGACAACGTCAAGTGAAATAGAATATTTACATTAAAGTAACGTCATTTGAAAATTGACATAATTTTTCGAATAATTTGATGAAAATTGACATAATATCAATTCAAATTAATTATTTCTACATTACGTAAACTACATTTTTAGAACGTCACCAAACATAAAATGACATTTCTAATTTGTAACATATACTCATTAGAAGAGAAATGACAGAAGAACAAACAACTAACGTTTTGTTTCGTGATGTGTATTTTATGATGTCTATTGTAACCAATCCAGTGTTTCTCAAACTATACATCCAGTATTGACAAGATCTTTAATTTAATACATACTTGATAATTTGAAATATTGTAAGTTGTGAACAAAAAATCAAGTTAAATTCATAATTTTTTCAATTTTTTAAAATATTTTATTTATTTAGAATTATATACATTATTAACAGTTCATTCTCCTCTGCTCTAGTCCTTAAGTATTAGCATATTGTAAAGTATTTCTAATGAAAAGTCCATAATTTATAGATTCAATTTCTTTCTGAAAAACAAAGATAATTTGATAATTAGAAATGAAAGAATTCAATAATAAATTTCTCGTAACCACGACTATAATAATTAAGTGAGTTTTTAAATATTATAAACTTTACATAAAATTATGTTAAATGAGGGCAGAAAGACTAAAGTTCAATTGGCTTTTACAGCAATGAAATTTGATTTATTTTCTTTTTGTCTTAGTTTTAGTGTATTAAGTTTCAAAAGGATACTAAAAGAGGGAAATGTGAAAATTGTAATTATTGTTGCAATAAATATTATGAAATTCATTTAAATTTAATTCTCATTAAAACTAAATAATAAAAATGAGAAATGTTCAAATTAATTTGGCATTTCAATTGAAATATGTGAAGTCCATGGGGAGCGATTCCAAACCTTCCTAATCCTAATTTAATATCGAGTGTGTGTGTAATGAACACTGTTTAGTGGGTGAAAAAGCGACTGGAAAAGGGAGACCGGATTTCGCACTCGTTGTTCGCAAGCAAATCCCCTCCGGGGAATCCCCCTGATCCGACGCCTCCCGGGACCTTAATTAAATTATTTAAACGCGTGTTTCGTTTGTTTTATGGCGGCTTATGTTTTTGCGCGTGTTGGTGTGTGTGTACGAGATCGTTTAAACGGATTTTAGGGGTCGCATTTCCCCTTCCGACGATTATCGGCTCCTGATGGATGAACGGGATCGAACTGCCACTCTGTCATTCGTTAAACTCACATAGTTTAATGAGGATTTCAGTAGCTAATAAAATGCTAATTCTAATTCAACATCTAAAAAGTTAATCTTTGTTCAAAGCGCACGTGCAAATTAAATACTTTGTTATGTCCCAGGTTTTGGTTGGAGCCTTATTGGGAATTTTGAGTAAATTCGATTGGTTTAACAATAACTTTATTCTCAAATGGTCAAGTGGACTATTGTTTATTCCTCGAATCCCCAATTAAGACTGTTGGTTATTCTTCGGATCCCCAATTAAGACTAATTCTAAATACGTATTACAAATATAAAATCAACTATGTTAATGGATAGTGGGAGTTATGATTTGGCGAGGAGTCCTTTATCTATAAACTGCCAATTATGCATTCCTGTGGGAACGGTACGTTGACCGAAGTCGCTCCGTGCTGCAATTCATCTACTCTGCATCTTCTGGTGATAACTCTTATCTGCAGGTGTAAATGTGAAATGCGTATCGTATTTGAATATCCGGTACAGTTAAAATATAATAAAATGGTTGGACACAACAACGTTTTAATTACATTTGTTTTTTTTTTCAGTGTTATTATTTTTTTGATATTGTATTTGACTGAATTGAAAATACAGTTAAGTCGTTAAGCGTCTTCGTAATTGCAAGGATAGTGGAGTAAGCGGTTGCAAATTGTAGCGAAACGCATGAAACCCTTTTCAGGGGTCATCGATCAAATCACCGCAGGAATCTTTGTTTCGACCGGCTTTCCTTTATTTATTCATTCGCGCCGGCCATTTTATGTCCGTTCGCGTGAGAGAACCGAGGGTGGCTCCGGACACGAAACAACCGCACAACGAAAACAAACGAAAAAAGAGGAAGAAGAAGAATCATAATAAGAAAAGGAGGAGAAAAAGCTTTAATTCGTTTCTGGTAATTTAATGGTGCTCAGCACGCGATTCCCCAGCAAAGATGGCCGTGGATTTCCAGAGTTCGAAATTGAATTTGAAAAACTGAAATAATAAAAGTCTGAGTGCGACGGCCGACAAACTCGGAATTAAAATGACAATGCCGACTTGATTTGGGGGCGGCGTTCGTGTTTTTTTTTTCTTTGTTGTGTTGTTGTTGTTGTTCGGGGCGCCTCCGCGTCTCACCTTGTGACACCTGTCAGATTGGGCGTTCAATGCACACGCCTGACATTTCATCTTTGACACGCACAAAATGCTACAAAAGTTCTCTACACAATTCGAATTTGAAGAGGCGAAAGGCGATGATGATTTTTGTGGGGTGGGGGGAGGTCTGCAGGTATCTGTGGATGATGATGATGATGAGGAGGGATCGAGTCCGATTAATTAAAATCGATCGATTATCAATTAATCTCGATCAACAACAACAATGGCAACGGCACAAAAGGAGAAACATCAAAACGATGATATGTTGAATTAACAAACCATCTCTCTTCACTGGATGAAAGAAGAAAACACGAAGGACAACTTGATGTACGTACAGGGACGGACTCAATGTAGACATGTACATATTTACAGTGTGATCCTGTATTTAGTGATAGGTCAATTGCTCATTTGCACATTTACAGTCCGATCCTTCCTGTTAACTCGCTGTTATTTGTATTTCTAATAGCACTTGACAAGTATTTGGTGACTTATCAATTACTCATGTGGATATTACAGCCTAATCATGTATGTGAACTCGCTATTATTTGCATTTCTAATATTACTTGACAAGTATTTGGCTACTTGTCAACTACTCATGTGCACATTTAAGGTCCTATCCTGTCTGAGAACACAATGTTCAATATTATTTGTATTTCTAATATTACTTGACAAGTATTTGGTTACTTACCAATTACTCACGTGCATATTACAGCATAATCCTGTATGCGAACTCGCAATTATTTGCATTTCTAATATTACTTGACAAGTATTTGGTGACTTGTCAATTACTCATGTGCTTATTACAGCCTGATCCTGTATGTGAACTCGCTATTATTTGCATTTCTAATATTACTTGACAAGTATTTGGCTACTTGCCAATTACTCATGTGCACATTTACGGTCCTATCCTGTCTGAGAACACAATGTTCAATATTATTTGTATTTCTAATATTACTTGACAAGTATTTGGTTACCTACCAATTACTCACGTGCATATTACAGCATAATCCTGTTTGAGAACTCTATTATTTGTATTTCTAATTGTACTTGACAAGTATTTGATTACTCATGTGCACATTTTCAGTCAGATTCTGTTGAGAACTCGTTATTATTTGCATTTCCAATTGTTACTTGTTAATTACTCGTGTGCTTATTTACAGTCCGATCAACTATGTAAATCCATAAATTATTTCAATAATAGTTGACAATTATTAATTTGTATATTTATGGTCCGGTACTGTACATCACTTGCATTTCTAATAAAACTTGGCAAGTTACTTGTCACTTATTCATGTTATTATCATGCTATTATTATCATTTCAAATAATACTCGGCAAGTATATGAATACTTGTCAATTACTCACGCATACTTGCGGTTCGGTCCTGTATGTCAACTCTATTTCTAATAGTACTTGATAAGTATTTGGTGACTGGTCAATTATTCATTTGCACATTTTCAGTCTGATCCTGCATGTCTATTTCCAATAGTACTTGAACAATATTTGGCTACTTGTCAATTACCCATATTGCACAGTATTATTTACATTTCTAATATATAGTAATACTTTAAGAGTGGTTACTTGTTTCGTATGTATATTTGCGATTCGCTTCTGGATTTAAACCTACTACTACTTGCGTTTCCACTAATAGTTGACAAATATTTGGTTACTTGTCAATTACTATTTTGTATATTTATGATCCGGTACTGTATGTAAACACATTAGTTGCACTTCTAATAAAACTTGACAAGTTACTTGTTAATAATGAATGTTACTATCATTTTCATTTCAAATATTACTTGGCAAGTATATGGATACTTGTCAATTACTATTTTGTATATTTATGGTTCGATACTGTATGTAAACACATTAGTTGTACTTCTAATAAAACTTGACTTGTCAATTATTCATGTTATTGTCATTTGCATTTCAAATAATACTTGGCAAGTATAAGGTTACTTGTCAAATACTCATATGCATATAAACGGTCCGGTCCTGTACATAGACCCCGGTGCTTCCACTTCTTGTTCATCGTCGTCGTCGTAGTCCGTCTCTTCAGTTCATGTCTTGTTGCTGTTGTTGGTCTTCCTCCGCATCGGTGTTCACGAGGCTAAACATGGTGGCAAGTTGTACGTGCAGCTAAGACAAAAGACGGACGACCAATGAGCGACGCCTCGCCGTAGGCCTGCCAATCGGAGCGCGTTCACCTGTGCTCCTCCAAGTGGTGAACGTCCATCCGTCCGTCTTCAGTCTTCTATCTTCTGTCCTCCCAGGTGAGAGACGACACGCAAACTTACACGCACTCGAATACACAAGAAGCCACACGAACGCCTCACCTCGTCGCAACTTTATCGACACGAATCCCAACTCCAAATTGAAACATTCCGAATCATGCAGGTCAACGTCATCCACGAATTCCATTCTAAAAATCTGCTCCACAATGATTCATTCCTCTCACGAACAAAATACAATTGATCTTCTTTAACATTCATACAAATCAATTGGTATTCTTTTGGAGTAATTAAAATCATGTCAACAGTTTTACATTCTTACAGATAAATTGATATTATTAATTCTTTTTCTTTTAGACTAATTGAAATTTATTTTTTTTGACAATAGTGATTCTATGGTCAATATACCTTTGCATAAATGGAATTTTCTATTTATTAATTATTTATAATTCATTTTTATTATTTTTTTTTGTAATTATTGTTGCAATATTAAAAAGAAACATAAAGTATATGAATAAACAATAAGAATATTATATAATGTATGTTTGGTAGCCTATCACACTGAACTTCAACGAGAGCGCTCCTAACGGATAGAATTTACACTATAATCAATTTAGAAACTTTTAATAAGTTTATTAGACAAATCGAATACTAATATTTAAAAAATCAATGCATTTAAGCATTATTTATGAACATTTTCTTGGAATTATTTATGTTTGACGACTGATTTATTGACTATTAACTATCATTACCGATTTATCTTGCATAAAATTATCGAGTATTCAAATCGAGAGCACGATTTTTTGCTCTTCGTGAATTAATTAGCAATTGATTTATGTGGTATTTAGTTCGAAATCGTGTCAAATTATGCATAATTTTTGTTACCACTGACAAATTGATGCCGTAGATTAAACATGATTTTATAGTTACATAATTTCTTCAGTATTTGAGTAAAATGATTTTCGCATTGAAAAGTCTTTAGGTTGGTAAAAAATATTAAAGATGTCATCTTTTTTTTACTATAATTTGATTTGTTGCATCTTTTGCGTTATTGGATTTGGTATATTAATAACAAATGCCTTTGTTGCGTTCAAATTTAATTGGATTATAAATTATCGAACTCTTTCCTTCTTCTTTTTTACAATCGTAGAGCAGTTCTTTTGTTTTTCTTCCGTTGGTTTCATTTTAGTTTCATTTTCGATTTCGTGGTTGGCGTGCGTTGCGCGTTTTTGTTGCTGTTGGTTCATATTTTTGTTGGTCCCTTGCTATCGGCGTCCTCGTCTGTGGTAGGTTAGGCTCACATCCTTCGTCCTTATCCCTCCTGTATGGTTTTTAGAGAGGCGAAAGGACGAAGACGGAGAGAGAGAGAAAGGGAGTGAGAGTTTCTCTCGTTTGGGAGCGCGGCGCGGCGATTTATGGCAGTCATATTTATTTATTGGATTAATACATGTAACATATTGCCAACACACGAGAGATATAAATAACTGGAGAATGTATGGGTATTAATTTACTGGTTGGTCTCACTGCTCTTTTGGTCTCCACTCCACCTCCCTTCCCGATCGACCGCTGCGGAATATTGCTTTAATTTATATCCACGTGACCGATACTTATTTCTTTTTCCCTCCTCCTCCTTATTCTTCGTTCACATCTTTTGTTTTACGGATGATATCCATGGAAACGCTCCTTTTTTGTTTCCTTTTCGATACATCAATCCATCAGACAATTGCAGCGGAGGCTTTCCTTCGCGTTGTGTGCGGTTTGGGTCATTATGACGAGCTAATAGCAATTTTCCGTTCGGATGAGTCAGCCCTTTAACGGCCCCAGCCTCGACGGCCTTTTGACAGACAATCTAATATATTAATATATCGCCCCATCAATGGTCGAGGCCATTTTTCATAAGCGTTTCTTCAATTTATTTCTCCGTCTCGTTTTCTACGCGCTGCGCCCAAAAAAAAGAACACAACACAACACCCCATCCATAGCAACGCAACAAAACAATAACAACAACAACAAGAAAAACAATGGCCGAACACAAAGGGATAAATTCACCCGAAGTTTTCTTCAATCGTTAATATTTTCTATAAGTTACTTGATTACTTTTCCAATCTAACTTAATTCATATTTCACATTGATAACAATCCAATAACAATACGCGATAATTGGAGTCTAATGTTGTAGAACAAAAAAAAATATTGACAAAGTATGCTTAACTTTTCTGAGTTTATAAATATGTTGACAAATGTTGAACATTTTTGCACAAACGTTACTAGAAAAACTAACTAATATTTTTGATGAAAAAGTAATCTAATATGTAAATTATTCCATTTACTGCTTATTTTTATTTAGTTTGTTATGTCAAATTTATTTGTTTTTATTAATAATATGACAGATAAAAATTAACATCTATTGAAAAAACTTTTGGAATTAATAAATAATTATCTAAATCAATCAATAACTTTTTATATTCAGATTACAATACATTTTGTTTACTTTTAATTAATAATATTTAAAAAAACAGTAATTTCATTTAAATAAGTACGGTAATTTTAAATTTAAAGGTTGGTATACAAAAAAAAACTTGTCATATAACAAACACTTCTTAATATAAAATGTGCAAACTCAAGTAATCTGGTTCATAAATGTTGTGAATATTATCTAGTTTAAAAAACATTATGATTTAATTTAAATAATTAAGTATGGTGATTTTAAATTTAAAGGTTGGTACACAAACAATACTTGTCAAATGATATGTCAATTAAATTATAATTATCAAGAAATTAGAACTTCTATATGCTTAAATTATTAATATACGTACAAATTACTTGACAAATACTGCGTAACATAAAATATGCAAACTTTACTCAAGTAATCGGTATTAATATTGTAACATGATTGAATATTATTTAACGTTTGTTTGGTTGCCTAAATATGTTTATATTTGAAATCTAATTTTCTTATAGATTTTAATAAAAAATCCTATTAATTTGTGATTGCAAGTGTTTATTACTATCATTAATACTTGAAATTAGCGAAGTGTTTTTGCTTTCTTTAAGTTAATAACCAATAATCAAAATATTTGTTTTACGTTTGAAAACGCTTTGTTGTATTTGAATGGACGCAGATTGGTTTGTTGTGGTTTGATCGTTTGTAATTTGGCCGTCGGGTGTTTGCGTTTCGGTGCAGAAGGGAAATAATTATTGATGGACGTAATAAATCGAGGCACAAACCGTTTGACGTTTGATTGATTCTCTTCCCAAGTAAATCCAAGTTGGCGCCGTCGCATGCAAACATGTATACATATCAAGCAACCAAAACAACAGAAGAATAACAACGACAACGACGATGAAGATTCGAAGTCTTTGAATCCGAATTCGAAGTTGGAGGAGAGGAACAAAAAGTGAGACCGAGAAACACGACATCCCCCGATGCGTTTTAATGATGATGATGCGGAGCTTTATTCCGATCATTAATTATATATCAATGTATTGAAACAATTACCTTTCCCTTGGCTTATTGTCATTAATTAAGATCGTAGTCGTCGATTCGTCATTGCCCGAAGACTCCGAACAATTGAACGGAAACGAAATTAATTGGATTATCCAAGTGACCTTTGACGAGAAGCCAATTATATCATTTCTATTTTTTCTACTTCTTCTTTTTCTAAGTATCGAACAACAATAGCCAAATCATCAATTATATAATACGAATAGGTTTACAACGCACAAATGAATAATTGAATTCAGTACAAAATCCAATTATATGACATCAATTTCTTTACATTTACAAAACTTTTAAATAAATTGAATACACCCATACCTTGCTTTACGGCCTTGATACGTTCCACGAAATTTGGCCGCAAAGCGAAAAGCCGTATAAGGAATCAATTATTGCGCTTGCGCAAGATTGGCAACATGTAGATATATCGATATTTTTTGCTGTTATAGCGAAACATTTTAAGCCGTACATCGAAAACGTGCCTTAATTGAATAGGGCCGTTATAGCGAAATGCCGTGTAAAGAACGGCCGTATAGCGAGGTGTATTTAAATTTATCCATTAGTCAACATTTTTATAACGTTTAAATAAATTGAATAATTAAATTTTAGTTAATTTTTAAATTAACCATTTTTTTAGATTGTCATGTTTAGAGGAACCATGAAAATACAGATATTTAAATCCATTAAAAATTGGTGTTTTTGATTGATTTAAAAGGGTTTTGTTTTGTATAATCAAGATTTCTATTCTTAAAAAAAAAGAAGATCAGCAACAGAAGAAGACTCATTAACTTTGCGGGGTCAGAGTTCGTTGCGGCCTGTCATCACTCTTTAACGCTGTGAGCGAGATAGAGATAGAGTTGAAGAGAAGAATGATCCTGAGAATCGAACCCTCCGAATCCCATAATTGGGTTTCTTCCCTCTCCCGCTTTTAATTATATGCATTGGTTATTGTTATTGTTTCCATGGTTTCTGGTCCGTGCTCTTCTCTACATCACATCATCAATCAATCAACTTCTCTCTATACGTGTGTCTCTCTCTCCCTCTCTCACTTACTACCATTTTGTTCACATCTCCCTTTCTCTTTCCTTCTATCGTACATGTACACTAGATCGAAGATCATCAATAACACTAATAGTTTCTTTTCTCTCGCTCTGCTGAATTTAAAATGGCCGTATGAATACGGAACGCAACCATCCATCCCCCTTCGACACTTCGATAACAATGGGAACCACTTTCGCGCCTTTCCTCCTCAAACAATTCTCTACACTTCAATAATTTTCACTCTCTCTAATCGCAACAACGTATTAATTTTGATCGAATTGAACTCTTAATTCAACATAAAGCTTTAAAAACTAATTCAAATTTTTGCTTAAAATTAATTAAAAAATATTATTAATTTTATTTTTTTTAATAACAAATCACATATTCTCACAATAATTAAATTGTTTGTTTCTAATTTCTTAGTTTCGAACTAGATTTTGTGATATTGGTAACAATGAAACAAACCTAATTCGAATGTTTAAAATACTTATGAAACCAAACGTACTCAAAAATTACACGTTTATTCAAATGAGATTTATTCCTTAATTTCAAACTTGGTTTTGTGATATTGATAACATTAAAACATTCATAAAACATATTATTAATTTAAATATTTTTAATAACAAATCACATATAATTTTGATAGTTCATTTTGTTTTTAATTTCTTAGTTTCGAACTAGATTTTGTGATATTGGTAACTATGAAACAAACATAATTCGAATGTTTAAAATACTTATGAAACCAAACGTACACAATAATTTGACGTTTATTTAAATAAAATGTATTAATATATCAAACTTTTTTGTGATATTGGTAACAATAAAACAATTATAAAAATTATTATTAACTTCAATATTTGTAATAAGAAATTACATATTCTTATTATAATTCAATTATTATTTTTTAATTTTGTAGTTTTGAAATAGATTTTGTTATATTGGTAATAATTAAACAATCCTAATTCGAATGTTTAAAATACTTATGAAACCAAACGTACATAATGATTTTACGTTTATTTAATTACAGTTTATTGATAATTATGATGAAACAAACTTAAAAATGAATTCGAAACACAGATTTTTATTTCATTTATAAAATCAAGTTCGAAACTTAATTAGATTTTATTATATTAGCAACAACATGAAAATAATTCTCAATTCGAATGTTTAAAATACTTATGAAGCTAAACATACGTAATGATTCGTCATTTATTTAATTACAAGTTATTCCTAATTATAAATATTAAACTTTAACATATTTCAATAAAACCGAACATTTTTGTAATTATTTAAATTCGAATAATGGTATTTGTATGGAATAAAGGAAAATAAATTTTAAATATTTAAAAAAAATATGGTTAACCAATACTAACAACTTACAAAAACTTAAATGACATATAAATGTTTGGGTATAATTTCATAATTAAATATACAGTGGTGCCTCGACATATGAGTTTAATTCGTTCCGTAACCTTGCTCGTATGTCAAATTGCTCGTATCTCAAAGGTCTAGTCTGAGGTGGAAGAAACTGTTGGTGTCGTGTGCAGCGATTCCTCGTATCTCAAATCTTGCTCTCATCTCAAAGCAAAATATCGCTCGTATCTCAAAACACTCGCATATTAAGGCACTCGTATATTGAGGTACCACTGTATTTTTCCGAAATATACGAATGGAAATGGAAGAATCAAATTTTGAATCTAAGAAAAAACGTAATTAAGAATGTTAATTTATAAGGCAATCAATTATGAACAATCAAATATGCAAGAAAAAAACATCATAAAAAAATGCATGAACGATCAAACACGTCAATTTGCACATGATTTAGCGTAAATCTAAAGCGTTTGCCGGATAATATTTTATATAACATAAATACAGTCATTTAATAATATTAAATTTGTTTATTACTATGATTAAACAAGCGCTTCTGCAAGAAAAAATCTTGAACCGCAATGTTAAATTTTAACAGATGTCAATCACAAACAAACAACATTAATAGTACAATTTATACTTTTAAATACAGTGGTACCTCGACTTACGAGTTCAATTCGTTCCGTAACCTTGCTCGTATCTCAAAGCAATTATTCTGAGATGGGAGAAACTGTTGGTGTAGTGTGCGATTGCTCGTATCTCAAATCTTGCTCTCATCTCAAAGCAAAATGTCGCTCGATCGGCGGCTCGTATCTCAAAACACTCGTATATTAGGGCACTCGTATATCGAGGTACCACTGTAATAGTATAATAATACAATGGTATTTAAATGGAATAAAAGAAAATCAATTTTAAATAAATTTAAAAAAATCCGGTTTTCCAATCTTACAACTTACAAAATTTAATATTTAAAAGTTCATTAATGAATTCGATAATTATTAAAATTTGATATAGAGAAACAACGGAATTCCTCTATTGAAAGATGAATATGTTCGATCTGCACTTACTCCTAATCTGACAAGCAAAACGGGGCAAACGATTGTTTCTCGTTCAGTTGTTTTCGGATTGCTGAAACGAAAGGTGGCTGCGGCTCGGAATTATTACTGCTTTTGTTTGCAACGCGCGCGTTTTGTTGCATTGTTACATCGATTTGTCCGCGTTCGAAATGGGCATTGTAAGACTGACCGACTTACATGCATGTATTGTGTATCCATATACACACACACACACACTCGCTCACAATTTCGATCCAGTCTCAGGACTATCTTCTGTCACTCTTCGAAACACCGGTTGAGCTGCACGTGTTGAAGAGAGACGGATCGAAGTTATTTTAAACACAATAGTTCATTAGTTTATCGAATAAGATCGCGCCAGTCATTAATCTTGTGTGTGCGTGTGTGTGTGTGTGTGTGTGTACCTGAAGCAGTCCTTCTTCGTCTGGACTGTTACGTGACGGTAACCGGGGCCGTTTCAGCTGGACTTCGAAACGTTCGACTCGAATCAAGTGGACTAAGACCAAGAGGATAAAACACGAAAAGAGAGAAAAAAAAGACAGAAGAAAAAATGAAGGAAAGAAAAGAAGATCGTGGTGCGGTGGACTCCATCCATCTATCATTTATATCATACCGAAATGTATTATGTATTCATGTATGTTTATGTAATTCAAACGCACGGAAAATCGTCCGATGAGTATTATACGTTTCTTGACGGATTACCGAGATAAACTCGTCCAGATTACCATTCCTCTTTTATATTATATTTATATTTTAAGTTTTGGTAACAAAGTTTAAGTTAAATTCAAATTACCAAAACCATATGGTCTTTACATCAAATACGGACTTTACTTACAAAATATCCACTAATTTACTAATGATGATTATATTGTAATTTCACGTAAATTTTTACATCGACATAAAATAAACTTTAATATAAAAAGAAAACTTTAAAACAAAAATGTTCTTTACTTTATTTTTTTTCGAACTTTTTAAAAACTAAATACAGAGAAAGGAAAATTAACACTACAAAATTAGTTAGCCTTTATTACCTAAATAGCAAATAAAATTTGACATAACCTGACCAGAAAAATACTGACAAATAAACAAAATAGTAAAACTGTTTTGATGACAGTTCCTAAAAATGTGTTAATAATCCTTCTCTAGCTTTTTTAAAACTAATCACAAAGTTATGAAAATTTACACCATAAAATTAGATAATCTACATTAACTAAATACTAAATAAAAGTTGACATAACCTGATCAGAAAAATACTGACAAATATACAAATAAGTAAAACTTTTTTTGTGACAATTCCTAAATATGTGGTAACAATTCTACTCTAGCCTTTTTAAAACTACACCCATACCTCGCTTTACGGCCTAGATACGTTCCACGAAACTTGGCCGCTAAGCGAAAAGCCGTATAAGGAATCAATTATTGCGCTTGCGCAAGATTGGCAACATGTATGTAATATATGGACATCGATTTTTTTGCCGTTATAGGGAAACGTTCCAGGCTGTAAATCGAAAACGTGCCTTAATTGAAGAGGGCCGTTATAGCGAAATGCCGTATAGCGAGGTATAGGTGTATCCACAAAGATATTAAAATTTACGCTATAAAATTAGATAGTATACAATATCTCAATAAAAATTGACATAATCAGAGCAGAAAATAGTGACCAACAAACAAAATTGTAAACCCCACTTTATGACTTTTTCTATTATTATTTATTTAAATATCTTTATTAGTCAAAATTGGGCCAAAGGGCTATTTACCGAGGTCTTTCTGCCCTCCTTTTCCTAAAATTGTGAATATAATGAAATTGAAATAAATTCATTTAATTTTTTCAAAATTGTTTTAAAACTCACAAATAAAACGTTTTTACATTAATTCTTCGTATTTTTTTTTAAATAATTATAATGACTTGACGATAAAATTAGATTATGTATCATAAGAAACTTTTAAATTGATATTTTCTAGTTATGAAATAAATTCGAAAGATTGTTTTCAAGAGTAAATAAATTAATGAGTTGTTGAATGATAAAATAACGTAAGTGGTCTTGTAGGTTTCCACGTTACGACTTCCCCAAATCCCATTTACCATAATTTTAAGAAGCCCGTATCTACTTTTTTCTCCCTTTCCTTTCGAAATGTTACCTGTTTCTGTTATTCCTTATTCATGTCGTAAATTCTCGTCCAATTTTCGTTGCGTTTATGTATATTCCAGGTTGGGTAATTCATTGGACACGAGCCAATTAATTACCTCCACTAATCCTCTTCCATTTACCATCAACCTCCCATCTATCTCTCTCTTTCGAACTCTCGCATTTCATTATTTAAGTTTATAAATCTGGTTCATTGGCCTAATTTATGCAACCCGAACGTCTCAATAGAGGAATGCATAAAACATGGGAGGCTGTAAACAAACGTTCCACCCCGTGAAGGGTTTTCGCCCGAAGGGCACACGGGAAAAGAAATTGAAAGGAATGCACGGAATGCAATTAATAATCGATTCATCTTCGCGTTTCTCCTTTCGTGCTCCGAAGTTTAGAAAACAAAAATAAAACAAAATAATATAAACAAACGAGTGCCGCTCTGCTCAACTTCTTTTTACACCTTCTGTTTACACATTCGTACTTCTTTATTTTGTTTATACACTCACAAAATGCGTTTCGCTCTTCGTCTTCTTCACGACAACCGCGCATTCGATCTCTCTCTTTCGTTCACTTTCCTTCTGCCATCCGGGCTTTAAATATGCTATTTATTTATCCGACGACTAAAATTAGGTTTGGCCTTCTTCTTCTTCTTCTACTACTACGGGAATTCTTATTCCGCGCCGCGCGCGAAACTCGCATGAAATATGGATGAAGGGACTCGCGGGGTTGGGAAAAAATAGAGGGCGGCGGAATGACGACATTAAATTGTTTTACACGTTCGCGTTTTTTACCACCGGCAAAGAAATGGAAAAGAAAGCTGAAATAAAATGAAATTAAATCGATGCCGATGTGTGAGAAATCGCGTTCTCACCTCTTCCCTTCGTTCTCTACCATTTCTTTCGATCGCTCCTCGATTCACCATCGAAGTGCGCTGCTGAAGCAATTGTTTTCGTTTGTTTTTGTGTGTCGAAGAGCAATATGTCATCGTTTGTCTTGCGTCCACCTATGAATATTCCATCTCGGCTTCATTTAATATACGAAGAATAAATTATCCCAATTCTCTCTCTGTCTCGTCCTTTTGGTGTTCTGGTTTTTTGGTTCTTCTTTGGGTTACGGTCGGATGGGTTTCGCGCGAGCTGAGAAACGATAGAGTTCGAGGGGTTGGAATGCGTCTCATTACCATTATCATTTCATTAGAGGCGGCGGTCCATCATTTATAATCGGCTGTCACGGTTCTAGGCTCGCTCGTCGTGTGGCCGAGACGAAAGTCCATCCGTCCCATCCCGTCCCATCCCATCACAGGACGATCGAGTATTAATAATAATAAACACGGGAATCGAATCTTCGTTTTTTTCTTCTTAAAGTATTTGTTCTTACCAACTACGAAATCAATCAAATCTAGCAGTCTGAAAAAAAAGAGGAATTACTTTTGTTTTCGAGCTACCTCGCTCACAGAGTGTTGGTTTGGTTTTCATATGAATCACTAGTGAAATTTAAAAATGCAAGACACATAAATCATCAATTTGGAACTGATGTATATGAACTTCAATTATTGAAGATTTGCAATTTGTAATAAAATTGATGTTAGTAATGTCAATATGACATATGAAATACGACATGTATGTTTAACGAGAATAGTTTATTTTATATATACTGTTGTAAATTGTGGGTCGTTCTACTGGAAAGTTTAACCAAAAATTATATTTAATAATAATAATTTGATGACATCATTAATTCCCATTAATTTCCACTTTGCTTATATACAAATAATAGTAAATGTTTCAAATATCGTTCATATAGTTCACATAATAAACGTCAAAATAACATGGCTATTTGACGAGATTTTTTTTTTTTGTAGATTAAAAGAAAAATTAAGGGCAAAAAGTGAGGTTAGTATACATTTGTGACAGTTGTGGTAGTTGTTTTCTTTTATTGATTTTATTAGAATATTTTTGTATAAATATGTATATATTATTTATAATAAATCTTATTATAATTAGAAAAATTAAATAAATTATATATTTTTTTGTAAGTGGTGCATCGATTAATTGAAATAAATGCTTTTCATTTAAACTTAATTTAAAGGCATCACCAATTCTGAAATGTTCAATGTTTTGATTTAGTTTCATA
Organism: Nicrophorus orbicollis; assembly: GCA_018845635.1. Lineage (NCBI taxonomy): Eukaryota > Metazoa > Arthropoda > Insecta > Coleoptera > Silphidae > Nicrophorus > Nicrophorus orbicollis. The sequence goes on from JAFMTC010000178.1 coordinate 361,562, forward strand.
CAAATAATAATAACAGTACTTACTTCAAATATCGGTAATGTCGTTGACGCAAGAAACGTCAAAATGACATTTGCAATATGATATATATATATTTGAAGAGTTTGGTATATTTTAGTAGACGATCGGTTGATATAAGTATAAATAAATTGTATATTTTGTGGATGTTAATAATGAATTGATCTACTGAAAACTTAAGAAAAAAAAAAAGAAAAAAAAACTTAAGAAACTTAAATCAAATATGAATGCTGAGACTTTCAAAGCTTTTCTACAAATAATAATCAGTACTGAACTCAAATATTTTTTATGTGGTTGACGTAAGTAACGTCAAAGTGACATTTGCAATATGACATGTAAATTTGATGAGTTTGGTATGTTTTGTTGACGATCGATTTTTTTAAAAGCATTTAATAAAAAATGTATTCTGAGACGTCTGATGTTTCGACTTTGTTTTTATAAAATTAAATAATAGTAGTACTAATTTCAAATATCGATAATGTGGCATTTGTAATATAACATGTATATTTGATGACTTTGGTATATTTTAGTAAACGATCGGTTAATAGGAATG